>JAMKPZ010002537.1:0-33574 GCA_024699675.1 Amphibolis antarctica
ATTTTGCCGAAGATCGAGCACCACAGATGCCTCCATTCGACAAATGGGTAAATACGGGTAGTATTTTTGCCACCGGCAAGTGGATAGAATTTATGGTTCAAATTATACATATCAATCGTGTCATGTTGATATGGACTACAAAGTTAATGAAATCTGTTGGTACGAAATTATTATTCATGTTAGTCTAACAGTATGATATATATTTAATATTTAAATAATTAAATTTTAAAAAAATATTTATTTAATTAACTAATAACAACATTCAATATTCAATCATCAATATTTAAATTTAATTTAATAATCAACATATAACATTCAACAAGACAATAACTTAATAAATAAGACAACAATATATATAATTAAATTAATTTTTTTATTTATTAATGAATTACATATTTTATATTTACATTATTACAAATTTACAATTACATTTAAAATTTTTTTACAACAAAATTAAATTATTTTTTTGAAAAAAAATTACAATATTTTAATTATGAAATGTTTAAGTTTGAGAATTGCTCTGTAAATTCTTCAATTTAATCTTGTTTACGGAGTCAAGCAAGTTCACAGTCTTTTACATACATTAATATTTCTATTATATCTTCTTTAAGCTTACATTTTTGATCATCAAGCACGTTACCACTTACACTGAAAATATATTCACAATTTTGGGAAGACACTGGAATTGTTAATAAATCATTTGTCATTATTGATAATATTGGAAAAATCATTGATTGTTGTTTCCACCAATCTAAAACATCAAATGTATTTAAGTTAAAATGTTGAGTAAATAATAATAATTGATGATTGGTTAAATTAAAAGTAATTAGTTCTTGTCTACATACTATAAGATCATAATTGTATGATGATGATAATATTGGAATATCTTAATCAAATTTTGAATCTTGTAAAAATGCCCAAAAATCTGAAAATGGTCCAACATTTGATTATGGTCTTGTGGACATTGGTGGAGGAGAATGTTCTATTTTTAATCCAT
Source organism: Amphibolis antarctica (assembly GCA_024699675.1). Lineage (NCBI taxonomy): Eukaryota > Viridiplantae > Streptophyta > Magnoliopsida > Alismatales > Cymodoceaceae > Amphibolis > Amphibolis antarctica. The sequence goes on from JAMKPZ010002537.1 coordinate 998, forward strand.
ATTTTTGTTCGTATAAATCAAACATTTGATTTAATTGTTCTTCTATTATATTAACATTTAATCTTAAATCTACATCTAAACTCATTTGTATTCCCCAAATTAATTTAATAACATATCTTATTTTACACCTAGAATCTAAGCATGCAATCAAAATATATAATTGTGGGATTTCATTTCAATATTTTAAAATTTTTTGTTTCATCTTATTTACTATTGGTTGGAAAAATGGATATACCTAATATTTATTAAAAACTCATAAAATATTATATAAATGATGCAACACATAGACAAATTTAGAATAATAAATTCTTAATAATCTAAGAGTTGTATTGTAAAAAAGTTTTAAAAATGCAACAAAATAGTTTATAATTTTAAAATGATCATTAGTTAAATATAAAATTTCATAATGATAACGATTATACATTAACATTATTAAAATTTCATATGGTAATATACTTTCTAATATTAAATATAATGAATTCTACCTATGTCATTTAACATGAATTTCTTATGCGATATTTTTTAAAAAATCACATATTTCATCAAATTATTGATGTTGCTTTCCTAAACTAATTATAAAATTTACAATATCCCTAACATTTTCAATATAAATTTTAATTTCTTTTATATACTTGATTGTACAATAATATTAATTATATGACACATATTTTTGGTGAAATAATTTAAAACCATTTGGTAGACTTATTCTAGTTTTAAACATTGGTATTGTTACAATATTATTAGTTACATTATCAAAAATTATACTACTTATTTTATTTCTAATTCCATATAAATCAAAAAAATTCATAATATTTGCAAAAATTGTTTTAACAGTATGTAGATGTTGAATTTTTCTAAATCTTATTAATCTTTTTTGTAAAATTCAATTTTGATCAATATAATGAATAGTTACAACTATGTATCCATCTTTAATTGTACCCAATCAAGAGTAAAAGAAAGTTGGATTTGAATAATTTTATTTTTATTTTTATTTTCACATTTACTAATATGAGGTTACAGAATACTCATTTTTCTAAAATGTCGTTTGTCATGACTTTAATCATTATTGTGTACTTTAATCACATATGAAAGCTCTCTTTTAAGACTTCCTCGACAACATAGTTAACGTTAAAACTATACTAATTTCTATTGATAACTTCACTTCAACTTTAACCTCGACGACATAGTTGAAATTAAGGCTCTACTAATCTCCATTAACAACATCACTTCAACTTTAAGATAATCTTGTCGAGAATATTCATAACTTTCAGAACTTTGACCTTAGTAATTAACTATTATATGTGATTTATGAAAGTGAAATGTAAATTAAATGAGAAAATTTGAAAAATTAAAATTTGAAATTGAATTAGAGGAAGGTGAAAAAAAAAACAACTTAACTCTCTTAATTTATACATAATTTCAGGCGACAACTAATCATTGCACATGGTAGCTCATTGCACAAAAATAGGTCACCCATTGCACGCGGCAACCGATCACTCATTGCATGCCCCAGCTATTGTACGTTGACCACTCATTATGCGTCAACCTCAACGACCTGTTGCACGCCAACCAATTGTTACCTCATTCCTCTTTGACTCTTCTTTGGTTCTTCTTGCCCTCTTCTTCGTGGAACCTGATGTTGTCGCTTGACAATCAATCCCTCCACCAACCTTACAATCTAGTAATCATTCCACACTCTTCAAGTCGACCCTATGAGCCAACAACAAGCAACCGTCTTGCCTCCACCCCTACACGCTCGCAACCCAATGACTAATCCCCTTGCGTGACCGTTTTCCCCACCAACCTTGCGACCTAACAATCAACTGTACACAAAATTATATAAAAATAAATAATAAAGAATTTATTTTATTATCAAAATTAAATTAAGTAAAATTAAATTCAATACAAAGTTGTTTATACACTTTATAAAATTAAACATAATTCATAATTGCATGAATTAAATAAAATTAAATTAATTTTTTATTTAAAAATAATAAAAAATAATATTATCTTAAAATTTAACTATTTAAACCTCTTTTATATTAATTCTATCTAATTTTATTAAAAATTAAATTTCATCCATTTCAATTTACAAGAAAAGAATTAGACAAAAATTAAATTCTCTCCCATTTAATTACTTCAAATTTTGTCAAAATCACTTTCAATATTATTATTATTATACAAATTTTAACATATAAATTTTTATTACTTAAATTACTTTATAATTTCAACCCAATAAACGAAATTAACCTCAACCTCTGAAAAAAAAAAAATCTCCAAATGCGTCTAAGTTAAAATAATCGTTACTATACGCAAGTTCTATGTATATATATATACTGTAGTTGCCTATTTAAACCATATATAGCGTAATTTTATTAAATAATCGTCGATTAAAAGCGTTTGCCTGACGAGCGCATCCGCAAAACTCAGTAATTCAACGAAAACGACAACATATTTCTAATAAAATACAAAGACAAACCAAATGTAAAATCTGCAAAAAAAAACGTAGAAATCTCAAAAATAGAGGCCTTTGCCGGGAATGAAGTAGCTAGAAGCTTATTGTACGAAACAACCAGTGTCGCAAGGTCTGTTTGTTGCCCTCTGCCACGCAAGCGAGGTGCCCAAACACGACTATCTAGCCGGAGAACCAGACATCGGTGGCAGGACTACGATTCGTCATCGAAACCGAAGAAAAACAAAAGAAGAAGGCAAATGTGAAAGTGCAATCTCAGGCGAAAGATGGTGAATAATTAGAGAGATAATCACTGGATATCAGCAAATCCCTTGAAGTTCATCATCGACCGCACTTGAATGAAAGGAAGAGATCTGCAGATGAGAAAAATCGAAGCGGAAAAGGGGAGGGAGCAAACCAGAACAGAATATGCAGTCTGGGGATCGGAAAATCTTACGGCGACGAAGGGAGAAAGACGGAGAGGAATGGTATTTATATGCTCGATGTATTAGGGTTCCGCGTCAAAGCCCGTCGTGCGTTTGTGGGCTGGACTAGGCTTTTAGCCCATTTCTCGATCTCATTCGATCCTATAGATCAACTTTCTTCTTCAATTAAAAAGAAAATAGAGGAGCTGGACTAGGCTTTTAGCCCATTTCTGGATCTCATTCGGCCCTATAGATCAACCTTCTTGTTCAATTAAAAAGAAAAAGAGTGACAACGTGTTTTGTACAACGACGACAGTCACGAGACACGTTTACGATTTTTCGTCAATTTGTTTTTTTCAAAAAAAGCATACTAGAAATTGAACTACCAAGTTGCCATCCATCAAGTTAGACTTCATCGGCCATGAGAACAGAGTCGGAGAGAGGACGAGTAAACCTGGCATGCTTTCAGAAGTAGAGGAGCAACAGCGGGACGCCGACGATGGACAGCCACCACGAGGAGAAAGGACCCTGTAGATAAGCCGGCGACGAAACGGGACTGAAGAAGAAGAACATACGTACACATCAACCATCGCAAATCGATGTGATTTATGAAACATATCGAACAAAGAGAAGAACACTTGTGTATGTATGCTTGTCGAATCTAGACTAGAAACAACAGCACTTACTCAGAAGAAGCGAGGTACTTGCAAGATCCATAGCCTGCAAGTCCAACAAGTTAACAACATCATTTAGTTAGCGCGTGGTTACGTGGCGAGAACGAAAAATCGTAGAACTAAAGACTGTAGTCTTGTTTGAATTAGCAGTAATGATTTTTGCAGAGTAGCAAAGATTAGTCTTTGTGTATGAAGAGGCATTTGTGTTTGCGTATACTTGGATTGTGGGTGGTGATGGTGGCGGTGCCGCCGAAGTTGCAAGCGATGTTGGAGTTGCCGCTCTGCTGGTAGTAGCTGTTGAAGGCGAAGGAAGCGTGGGAGGCGAGGGTGTTGGGCTCGAAGCACTCCCGGTCAGGCTGGAGGTGGCTGCAGTCGGCCTTCCCAAGCCCGCACGCCCAATCCAATGCTCTCTGCAGCTCAGACTCCGGCACGCCCGGCAGCGCCACGCACCACGTGGTGCCACCAAGGAACGTCGTGTTCCCCTCCGGCGGTGACGACGTCGTCGTCGTCGTCACCGGCACCGTCGCCTCCACCTTCGACATGGGAAGGCCGCCGGCTCCTACTCTCGTGGACGATGCTGGTGGATCCACCATCAGAGGAACGACGTGAGGCGCCATGTATATATATATATATATGTGCTTGGTTCTTGTGCGAGTTTTGTAACGTCGATTTGAAGCAAGAAAGAGGAGAGGAGAAGCGGCTGTTGCATCATACCAAGTTGGCAGAAGATGTTGAAGAGAAGAAAGATGTGAAGGGTCCAACCATTCCATCCCATGCTAAATGCCATTACAGAGCTCGATCGTCCCTGTGCGACACCAAGCGGTGAATGAAATATTCACACCACGCTAACATCTAAATAAATAAACAGCAACTATAATGTCTTTAGTATCTAATATTTTAACTTAAAATTACTTTTAGTTGATAATAAATACAGAAAATCAACTTGTACTAAAACATTTTCCATCACTTGATGTTTACGGACCGACACTTGGAGCCACTGGTTCCTTCGGCTTTGCGCCATGACCGCATTTTGTATTCATGGTCGAGTTTAAGGTCTGTTTATATAAATTTGAGAAATAAAAATTAGGAAAAGAAAAATAAATAAATAAATTTAGCATTGTTAAATTTAAAAAAATTTATAAATATTTTATATTTTAATATTTTAAATATAATTCACATTTTTTTTATAACTACGAGTTTAGTAATTGTTAAAGGAAGTTGAATAAGATGTATGAGATTGGGAAATTAAAATTTTTAATAACTACAATAATTTTCTTAATTTAACAAGTAAAAAATATAAAAAAAAAAACTTATAACAATAAAAAATTTAAATTTTTTTTAAAATTTTAAAATATACAAATACCTAAATATATTTATAAAAAAATTTACTAAAATTTTCTGATGCACAACCACCTGCTTTAATATATATACGACTCTGCGGATCGTACGGAAGGCTGTTTCTGAATGCCATAGACGAGGAGGAAGGGAAAGCGGCACGTAGCTTGCGGAGAAGGAAACTGGATTCCGAGCTTTTCTTCTCTTCTCCCCATGCTACGGGTTTTACAAAAGGGAAAGAAACAAACATGCATACGGTTTGATGGAACGTCTCGTGGAACCGAATCCCAGGCTTTCCTTAGTGTTTAAGCGAGGAATATATTAATTAGTCATTATTGATTAATTGCAGATCATTATTGATTATTCACTCACGAAAACCACAGTGTTCCTAAATTTTATTATACTCTTCACATTCTTCAATTTTTTTTTATTTATCATCGTATATTCTATCACATTAATATTTATATATTTTAAATAATATTCTTTTATAATTTAATTAAAATAATCATGGAGGGGGCGAGCATGACGGCGTAAATCAGTTGCTCACCTGTGAATTGGCGATTTCTTCCCTTTCTTCCTACCTTCGCTCATGCTTGTGTCGTCACCCACTCGTGTCATTGCCGCCACTCATGCTCGTGTCATCGCCATCATTCCCATTCACGCTTGCTTGCCTGCTTGTACTCATCTGTCCACATAGAAGTATTTTCTGCAGACACCTATTGACTTAACAATATCTTTATATAATAACAATAATATATAAATACTTATAAAAGTTAAAATCGAAATTTTTAACGTTAAAACAAACTGAACTTTTGTTATTCTCGATCAAATCCCTTTTCATGGTCAAGACCGGAATTTTTTTTTTTTTTTTCTAGCGGCTGTAGGTGCTCCAGGTCTAACCGCTCTTTTCGGTCCAAACCGGATTTTTTCCGGTTCAACCGACTATTTGACGGTCTCTTTTTATTCGGAACCTCGCTTTTGAAATGGTTCAGGGATTTAATAAAAAAGAAATATTCCACGATGTCGGCGGTCTGGTTAGAAGCGTGTGACATGGGGAATTTATCCTGCCCCCCTGTCCGGCTTGAACCGGAGCATCGTGGAAAGCATGTGCTGTAGGTGCCGCGTGGTATGGTTTCCCAAATCGAGGACAAGAGGTAGATTGCTTCGTGAATCTTATAAAAGGGACGATGAACATGGAGCATCGACGACACGTCGACACTGCCACTGTGTTGCGCTGCTGCCGCTGCTGTTGCCTGATTGTGGTGGCAGAGCCCACGAAACAGGCTGAATCTGATGCCAGCGTCCCTGTTCCGGTGATACAGGATTCGTTTGTATACGTTTAAAATTTTTAAAAGTGTGTTTAAAAATTATTTTTTTAACTTTGAGAGTGAGATACAATTAAAATTTAAATTATTTTTATAAATGAAGTTAGAATTGTATGGTAATTTGAGTGATAAAAGTTTATACATTAAAATTTATATAATAATAATGATGTTAAGATTGATTTTGAAAACTAAAAACAAACGAAATTTTAAAAATATTAATTTAAACAAAATTTATAAATTTTTTATTTTTTTATATTTTAAATATAATTTTAGGATGTAACTACGAGTTTAACGATAATTAGGGGAGTACCAACCTAATTGGTAAAAAATGACAGAAAAATCAATACTCACGGTGATGAAAAATTTTAAATTTTTTTTACATTTTCCAATATAGATAAAAATCCAAATATCTTTTCAAACTTTTTCTTTTCTAAGATTTCTAGAAGGTACAAAGCCTCGTAAGACTTATTTGTGTACATCCAAATTTTGAAAAACGGAAATGTAGGAAATAGAAAAGAAAAAGGAAAAGGAAAAAGAAAATTAGGAAATGAAAAAAAAATTAAGACTCTTTGTGTATGTTGTAGAAATTTCAAAAAATTAATTTAAGAAAATTTATAAATATTTTATATTTTAACATTTCAAACATAATTCTACATTTTCCATGGATTTAACCATGATTGTTGGAGATTGGGCAAGACGTATAACATCAAGGGAATGCGTTATAACGAAATTTTTGCTAATTGCAAGTATTTTTCCAATTCAATAGGTTAGAAATGATGAAAAAAATTTATACTTATAGTAATAGAAAAATTTAACATTTTTTAAAATACATACACAAATACCTAAAAATCAGAAATTTTTTCAAGATTTTCCTTTTATAGGATTTGTAGAAAGGCACAAACCCCTCATTATAGATACTATTTGGAAACGAGGAATTTTAATTTTTTATAAATTTTTATATATTATTATTATTATATAAATTCGTATGCATCAACTTCTATCTTATAATTTATCATACAATTCTAATATTATTTGTATAATTACTTTTAATTTAAACTTTTTTACAATTATTAAAAATAACTTTATAATAAATAAAATATAAATAAACGAACCCATAATGTTGGCAGAAGATCCAACATCAAGTCGAGCTGAACCCATACATTGCACGTAGGCGGTGCTTTTTACTTATCCTGTGCATGTTTAAGTAGTAAAATTAGATATGATGATATTTATATTTTTTAAATATATAATTTATAATATAAATATTTTAATTTAATTTTTTAATATAAAATATTAAAATTATTTGATAAATATTATTATAGTAAAAAATTTCAACGAAATATATCTAAGTTATATCTGTTAAGAATTTTAATTTGACTTAAAAATCAACGGTTGTAACTTATCAAGAATGGTTAATTTTGATAGTGAAAAGTGTATATTAAGAAATACAAATATCATCGTATTAATCTTTGAATACGTACATTGAATGTATTCATGGAACGTTGTAGAAATATATTTATAATCAGACGCTCCCATGCATTCGACGCTTTGGGAGGAACGACGCTCATTTTCCATTTTATTCACATTGCTCTGAAATATTAGAATTCAACGACAGCGGTCGGCCTGTTTGCACCTGCGGCTACCAACGGACGAAGTAATTCTGCTCGTTTTCCATGTCTCTCTTGCCGACGGAAGTCAGACAAACAGGGCACGTCGGTGCTGTCGGCCGTTTTCGACGGAGAAAACTTTGACCGTCGGATTTTCGTGTCGGTGATTTGAAGGTTAATTTTTTTTAAATGAGCAGCGAGAGGATGGAACACATGGTCACGTTTAAGGTATAATAATAATATATAATTTTTTATTATTTTAATTTTATTTATAAAATTATCTTCAATTTTAATTTTAATTAACTCTTGAAACCACATAAAACTCTCTTCAAACACACCTTTGGTTTATTTTTAACCACGATTGAAGATTTCAATTTTAATATTATATAAGTCTTTACGTATTATTATTATCGTATAAACTTTTATATACAAATATTTATTATACAATTTATTATACAGTTTTAATACTATTTAATTATTTTATTACTTTCAACTTTAATTCTCTACTATTGTTAAAATTGACTATAAAATAAATAAAATTTTAGAAGGTATATTTGTGAAAAAAAATTTACCTTCTTTTTAAATTTTCATATATCATTATTACTATACAAATTTTCATACCTAAATTCTTACTTTAAAATTTACTATGACAGTAGGCATGAGCATGGTGATGAAATACATGCTTATGTTGAACTTTTATCTTAAAACTAATCGATAACGAGTAAAAGGATTTTTCATATATTAAACCTAATTTATTCTTTATATTTATCATTGTAAAATTATTCTAATAACACTTCTCATCACTTTTGGTTTATTTTTATATCTATAAGTATTTACAAGTGGATATGTGTAAGCTTACTTTGATTTCATGTTGAAATTTATCTTACTAAAATCAATTTAATAGAAAGAAATGACTTAAAGTGTCCTTTAGTCTTAGGTCACCGCACCCGATTTCAATGTGTAATTATTTATCTTAAACTGTGTTTATACTCAAATGGAATAACGAAAGACATTTTTCATTATTAAAATTATTTTACAAATGTCTTACATATGAATTAACTCTAATATTACGCTAAAATTTACTTCATTGTAATTAATTAATTAGTGGGGGAAAACTCACAAATGTTATTAAAGTTTTATTCATTACATTGGTTTTGTTACGAGACCATTTATTCAAATACATCATTATGCTTATGAACTTTCTTATTAGGACTACTATAAAGGTGTTTTACATGTGACATGTATGAATCAATTTTAAAATAATATAAACATTTATCTTGTTAAAATATATTAGTTAATAAGAAAGACTTGCAATATGTCTCATTTGCAAACTTGGACTTCGTTTGGTTACAACGGAAAATCACAGTAATCATTTTCATAGTTGTGATGACATAAGAATCTTTTAATATAATTTTTTCATATTTTTCATCAATCATATTAATATTAAAAATATAATTCTATTATTTTACGTACTTTATTTAAATATTAAAATAAATATAAATTCTTATTATTTTATCAAACGACTTAAAAAAATTAATACATCGGATAAATATAATTTTAAAAATTACTTTTTTTTCTACCCTAAAACTATAAAAGCACACACCGAACGCTGCCTGCCTTGAAGCTGGACCACAAAAATCCTCCTGATCGGTGCCATTTCTCTTTCAATACACACACACACACACATATATATATACATGAAAAACACATTCTAATGGCACAACTATATATATATATATATCTGGTTGAGGTGTTGGTGGAATCAGTGGATTGGGATAGAGTGGTGAGGTCGGACGGAAGGAATGGACTCACGCCAGAGCACGTCGATGAGCAGCAGCTCCCGCTCCTCCTCCGACGCCGTGGCGCCCCAGCTCTCCAGCCCGCCCTCCTCTTCTTCCGACTGCAACATGTCATCGCCCCCATGTCGGTCCTTGGGCCTTGCCTGGGACGCCATCGGCCAACGCTCCAGCCCCCTTGGCGCTCGTGACTTCGAACTCCTCCGTCGTGTGGGAAGCGGTGACGTCGGGACGGTGTACGTCTGCCGTCTGCACCGCGGTGGGTCGCAATTGTTCGCGATGAAGGTGGTGGACAAGAGGGAGCTCGAAAGTAAGAAGAAGCTCGACAGGGCCGAGACAGAGAGAAGGGTGTTGAGGTCCCTGAAGCACCCCTTCCTCCCAACGCTCTACGCAGATTTCGACGCCGCCCCGCATTACTCCTGCGTCGTCATGGAGTTGTGTCCGGCCGGCAACCTCCATGCCCTGCGTTGCGGCCGTCCGGCGGGACGATTCGACTACAAAACTGCCAGGTGAATGAATGTATATGTTTCAGAGGAATCGAGGTGCTGAGAGATCAACGCCGTTAGCTTACTTGATCATGGTCGTCGTTAATTCTTTTGTCAGATTCTATGGGGCGGAGGTGTTGGTGGCGCTGGAGTATCTGCACATGCTTGGAATCGTGTACCGAGATCTGAAGCCGGAGAACGTCCTCATCCGTCCCGACGGTCACATAATGCTCTCCGACTTCGATCTGTCCCTGCAATGCTCTTCGCGCCTCACCCTGGACACGTCGTCGCCGTCGCCGTCTTGCCTGTCGTTCCTGCTCTCGAACAAGAAGAAGAAGAACGAGTACCGGTTCGCGGCGGAGCCGATGGTGGACGCCCGGTCGTATTCGTTCGTCGGAACACACGAGTACATTGCCCCGGAGGTAGCCGCAGGGAGAGCCCACGGCAGCGCTGTGGATTGGTGGGCGTTCGGCGTCTTCGTGTTCGAGCTCCTCCACGGCCGCACCCCTTTCGTCGGGTCCGACAACGAGTCCACCCTCCGGAACATCGTCCGGCGACCGTTGATCTTCCCCGACCCGCTCGATGTCCATCCAAGGGCAAGGGACTTGATCACCCGCCTCCTCGCCAAGGACCCAGCTCGCCGCCTCGGGTTCCGGCGAGATGCTGCCGAGGTGAAAGCTCACCCATTCTTCTCAGGCGTGAACTTTGCACTCTTGAGGTCGCGAAGGCCACCCATCGTGCCCATGGAAGCCATGCCTGATCCCAAGCCCAAACCCAAACCCAAACCTTCACCTTTCGACTTGTTTTAACCGATCGAATGGGTTCATATAAGAAATTTTGAACATGAATACGTGAGATCGCCGAATCGCTTTCTACTAGCAACTTTTCATCGACTGGCCGGAGAGAAAAAATTCTTGGCTCCTTCTAAATCTGCCAATGCCAAAATTGACAGTGGAAGAAACAGTCGTTCGTATTTCTGGTACTGTAATTTTAACCGATGAAGTAAATCTGAGTTTCATTGAATAAACCAAATGCATGACAGTGATATCTGTTATATATAACCTAGCTTTTTCATGATTCAAACGTTGAAATTTGTAAAAATATCATCATTGCCAAACAATTAAACATGCACAATATCGATCAACTTAAATGATTTGATCGAGACAGTAATTATTCACAGAAAGAAAACATGGTGAGTCTGTGATTGGTCTATAACTTGTGGCATGAATTGGTATATCACACTGACAGTACCATTAAGGAGGTGGATCTCACTAAACTAATTAAACAAGAGCCCAAGATTGAACACATCCAATAAAATCAATCATTCCAAATAAAACCCATGTGCACGTTACTGGAGTTTGACTTTGGGTGGGCACTTGCGTTCTTGTGCCGTCTTCTGGGTTGCGTGTGGTTTGCGGAGCCCCCACAAATTGCTCTCCACAGCCCCATGCATATGCTCTGCACCGGCCAGCCTTTGGAGGTTTTGCTGACTTACTCAAGCGTATTTGTTCGCATCGCAGGTCAAGAGCGTGAAATGTGACGCTTCCCGTGCTTTAAGGGTGTCCGTGTCTGTGTATTTTAAAAATTAATAATAAAAAATTAGAAATTTTTTATTGTTAAAATTTTAAAATAAAAATTTTATGAAATTATTTATGTATTTTATGAAAATATAAAAAAAATTATATTTAATTTTTTAAAATTAATTTTTTTTAATTTTTTTAACATTTTAATAATAATTTTTTTTTAAAAAATTTCTTTTTACATAACGCAAACCCCCCTTAATTATTTGTCTGCACGTTTCCAGGTTTGGTTGCCACGCCTTTTTGTCATCTAACATTTGTCTCAACAGTAGATGTATTGTCAATGGATGTATGACATTTTTTAATAAATAAATAAATTTAAACTATTGTTAATATTCTTTTATATTAAAAAAATAATCTTACATTAAAAATAATAAAATTTATTTTTACGAATAAATTAATTTTAATAAAATAAAATGCAAAGCGAGGGTGAGAGGTTGAGCCGGCGGTACCCACTTCTGAGAAAGGAAACAGGGGAGGAGCGGGAGATCCGGCGAGGTCGGCTACCACTCACTTCCGTGCGAGGCCTTCCGGCGGGCGCACGCGTGGTGCTGTGGTGCGGAGATCGAAGATGATCCACTTGGGAAGGGGATAGCAGAGTTGCAGTCGAAGACGGGAGAAGTCGCCGTTTCGCACGAGGGTTGGGGAGCATTCGGGCGCAGAGTTGGGGCGAGTTTCCGCGCGAGCTGTTCTGTTCGGGGGCGGTGGTGTTCGGCTGACGAAGGTTCGCACGGGGAGGAGTGGGAAAGCGGGCGAGTGGCGATCTCCCACAAATGCGTCCAATGGTTTGGGAGATCGCCGGCGTCGGAAGTGGATCAGAGACGAGCTTCCGGCTGTGAGTGCGCGAGCTTCCACGCGAGTCTGTAGGTGCGGGAGTGCTCGGGTGAGTTCCTGTGGGCGCAGGAGTGCGGAGGTTGAGATCGTGGGAGATCGCAGGCAGGAGGTTGAAATATTTTTAACAATATTTAAAAAAATATATGTTATTAAAAATATTTTTAAAGATACTTAATAATTTTTATGAAGTTTAATTTGATGATTTTATATTATAAAAAATGTCTTGTTATTATAAAGATAATTGTTTCGGCATGGATTGGGGAATCTTCGGTGCATGGAATCGTTATTGGAATGTACATATTATGCAGAATTTATCACTTTTGTAAGATTTCGTTTCGTAACAGTTTCAATCAACTTTTATAATCACTTGTAATGTTATTATTAATTATATCATAAATTTTAATATATAAATTTTTATTATTTTAATTATCATATAACTTTAATCTAATTTATAAAAATAATTTTAACTTTAATTCTATCTAATTTTCAAAGTTGACTTTAAACAAAGTCTAAGAGAAACCATTAAATTGTAACTGAACCAAATTTAAGATGCAACGGATTGTATTAAAGACTAAATAATGAAGCAAAAGAGGATTGATTTTAGTGACAATTTTGAGTTAAGGATAGATCTCCACCTTACTCTCTCTATCTCTTGTTCTCTCATTCTTTCGCAATAGTTCGGTATTCCTACCACCAAATACCTCAAATCTTCCTCTTGTATAAATAAGATTGAATGTGTGTTTAATAATAAGATGTTCTAATTTTGAATATTGTGAGAAATTAAAAATTAAATCTTACCATCAAATACAATTGAACTTTACAGTAATTTATGATATAAAAATTTATATCTAAAAGATTTATACGATGATGATATATGAAAATTTATAAGAAGTTAAAATTAAAAGATCGTAACTAAACAAAGTGAGTGATGGCTTGTAACAGAATTTGACTATGATCATGTTGCATTTTGGTTTTGGGTTGTCACAGCTTACGGACGATGAGATCATTTCGATATGAACAGACCCATAAGTCATTAACAATATGATACCGCAACTCTCACAACTCAAACTATTTGAGTTGATTAACCATACTGACAGGCCATCGCAAATGAATTTGACACAAAAGTCCTCCTATGTATGTACATTTTAGCAAAACATTTGGTGTGCAGCAGCTCTTGTAACTTGTGTTTTAATGTTGCACAATCACAGATCTCTAACTCTTGCCAGAACAACTAGCCTCCTCCTTCGACCAGGTTATATCCTTCAAGCTATTGTGGATTTCATTGTATGCCTGTTATAGATAGAAGCTTGGGTAATAGGCATGGAAAAGAAGAAACGCTGAAGAAAGCAAACTACTGCATGCTTTAAACCTATATATACGTATGGCAATAATCATGCATCAAAGAGAACTTCAACCAATGTGCATTACTGCAATTATTTCATTGGTGTTTATGATATGTATTCAGAATAAATAACTTTCTTGAGAAAATGGACAGATGCAACAGACCATTTGATACTCAAGTGTATCGCCATGTGCTTTCCGAAACTCAACCATGTTCAGAGTAGGCGCGACTTCAAAAATCTGTGGAAAGAAATAAAAATAGAATTTTAAACATCAATATAACTCAAATTCAACGATTCTGTCACTGTGGTTCCATGTCTTCATATACCTCTGTTGCAATGGCTAACTGGCCCTTACGTCCAAGTTTTTCACCTTGAAGCTTCAACTAGAGATGTGCAAGAAACAATGTGCACTGAATTATCTTCAAGAGCAATTTCCCTAGTTCAAAACATTGATCCCCAAAACAGCTCTAGTACTACCTTATAGTTCTTCTTCTCCACAGAGAATCCCAGAGGTTTGGCAGCTTCTTCCATTTTGGAAATTAATTGGTTTGCAGGGAGACTTGATGCAAATCGCGTTTCGCTGTTGGAAAGTCCCTGCTCAGGTCTTCAAGTTAACATGATTTTTACAATACAGCCAAGTTCAAAATATCAACTAATTTTTATTTTATCTTTACAAAAAGAAGCTGGGGTTCCCATAATCCCACGTGACTATAGATGTATTTGGTTTAGACTTTGATTTATGGTTTCTAGCTAAAATTTCATTTACATTAGGTTCAGCATGTAATAAATTTGTATAATGGAATATGTAACAGCCACCACAATTAAGCTGATTTTGTTTCTGATTTGATTCAGGTTCTAAATAAAAAACGATTCTTATCTGAATCTAAATGAAACAAAAACGACATGAACCATAGCAAATGTTGATAAGAAAAATGTGAAAGGGAATTTATCTATCACTGTATAAAGGGATAAACGATTGTACTAGTTTATTGAATATGGCTATCAGTTTAGAACTGTAATCAAACCAGAGTCATGTAATGGGGATGAGGGAATATTCCGAGAAAAGTACCATTTGCTTCTCAAATAAGCTACTAAGATTGAGACCCTGAGAGGTGCAAATAAGCTCAAAGGCATTCATGGCAGCTGGTTTATTTTCTCTTCTCTCAACTATAAGGTTTGAGTGTTCCTGGACAAATGCAGCTGAATTTAGAAGTACGTTGCCAGAATCAACATTTAACTTAGTCAACAGGGAAGAACATGAATACAACCATAGATTCATCAAAAGCAGAATGCACATCGTCTAGAGAAACATCTGATACTTCAAAGATTGGAGGCTGATAACCCTTTTTAAACCAGTCAGTTTGCATAACCTCAGCAATTGTAATGCGCTGCACAAGCCCAACACAAAGATGTACACAATACGTTACGATCATTATGGAAAGAGAAAGATATTAAATGGTACAGTCTATAAGTGAAAATCTAATAATGCCGAAAGTATAAAATATCCCTTACAGTTTTGGGGTCAGGATCAAGAATCCTTTTGATAAGTTTCTTTGCACTTGATGAAAACCAAGAAGGGCAAATGAAATCTGCTTTGAAGATCTATTGCACCAAGAAAATAAAGGAATCAAACACCAAATTAATGGCATGAAGTTTTCTTGGGAGGAAAGGTTTTCATTTTGAAGGCCACCTTTCTATATAGTGATAAAAGATTGGACTCCTCAAAAGGCAAATATCCTGCCATAAGAACAAAAAGGATAACACCACAGGACCACAAATCAGCCTTTTTTCCATCATATCCTTTATTGTTGATCACCTAAATCAAGAAAATTATTGCCATTAGAACCATAAAGCATGACTTATTTTTGTCATGATATTTAAATCTTAAGAAAGAAATACCTCTGGAGCCACATAATTAGGAGTCCCACATGTTGTATGAAGCAATCCATCATCCTAGATTAGGGTTGTGGATCATGAAATGATAATGTGAATTTAAAGTCCCAGATGGAAAATAATTATCACTTCCATCATATGTTAGACGTTAAAGAAAAAGATGTGTAGCTCTAAAGATCATCTGAATAGCTCTAAAGCATATGGATGAAACATTGCCCTAGACTTATATGTACTAAAATAGGATCATAAGATATTTTATTATTGATGAGATCATGATATGGACCAACATGTGGGCATGCCTCCATAACCAGGTTACATGCCCACTAGAGTGTAGGAGCATTTTGCATTTTGACTCTTGAAACTGAAGTTTTGTGAACGCTACAAATATTTGAATCATTTCTCAAAAATGTGCATGTTTTATGACAAAGCAACTATTGAAGTGGCAAAGAACTGGTGGAAGTGAAATCAAAATAAAAGACAATAGATGGAGAAAAATTATGCAAATTTCATTCTGACCAAATAAATCTCTTTATTACCAACTCCATCACATTAAAATTATCAATGCCCATATTTGATAAATTATTTATCATCAAACATGCTATGCTAATTCATAATGCCATGTTCTAGATTAGGATTTAAAAGGAGCTTTTGAAAAGAAATCTGAACAGCAAGCTCACTCCTGGTAGAACTTGCACAGAATGCAAGGATGCATCTTTCTCTTGCAAAAACAGAGAAACATGCCAATGTCAATGCTCTGGCCACACTAGTTCTCCATGATTCCAGATATCAAAAGCTGGACAGACAAAGCCCATCCACCACTCACTCGATTTAATGTGCTTTGCACATTTTTTCTGTTGGAACTTATAAATACCATTAAAACGAGGGCACAAGCTATGCTATGTAGAACCAAGAGTATATGATCAACTTGGAAGACGGTAGAATAAAAGGTTAGAAGAACATAAATACATGGGAAAGCTTATATGGAGCTAGTATTGGAAAGATTTTCAGAAATGTTTTTCCTACTTTACTCCTTTTCTAGCAATGTTGGGATTAGAACTAGAAGGTCCTCCTACCCAACAATTACAATCAAGAACAAGCTTACAATAATTATTGCTTCTTCAGGGTACACATTGCAGATTACTAGAAAACAGTCTTGCATACTGAATATCTGTTAGCTTATTAAACAGAAAACCAGCTCAATACACGGAATTGGCAGGTAAGAAGCCCATATTGTTTGGAATTAATATTCCAAAGTTAACGGAGAAGGAAATGGGATTCCCGGAAATGATTTCTGACTTTTATACCCACCCAAAATCTTGTTTCTGCTGTGATGAATTTAAATTTTGTTTATCAATTCAATTATTCCACTTACCCGAATTTGTTGAGGTAATGCACTTAGCCCAAAATCTGTGACCTTAAGCAGACCATTCAAATCCAACAGTAAGTTCTCTGGCTGCATAAAGAAGACCAAATCGCGGGATGCATTTTCACAAGTCTTTTATGAGATTGGAGAACAGAAAATCTTTCCAAACATGAAAAGAACTTCACCTTCAGGTCTCTATGAGAAACACCTCTGCTATGACAATAATCCACAGCATGGATGAGCTGCTGAAAGTACTTTCTTGCTTCATCTTCCTTGAGCCTTCCGCTAGATGTCTGATGCAGGGCAAAAAGGAAAGGAAAAACCACCCAGCAGAAGAGTGCAGATAAGCCCGCAACACATAGAAAGCGACAACAACATCAAGAGCAATCGGGGAAATTTCAATTTAACTACCAACACAAAACAAAGAATCGACAATTTCTAAATCACTGGTGAGTTCTCACTTACAACTTTATCAAAAAGCTCACCACCAGTCACACATTCCAAAACAATGTACACCTTTGTCTTGCTAGCCATCACCTGATAAACACAGGGGAAGCCAAAAAGGTTAATTTTTTGAGCACGAACCAATTGAGATCTGGCAAATTTGCTCGCACCCACAAGTCGCTATCATGCTAAAAGGCTCACCTCGTACATGCGTATGACGTTCGGGTGCCTGATCAATTTCATGGTCGAGATCTCGCGCTTGATCTGCACGACAAGAAAAGGCTAAAAGAAGGGGAAGAAAAGTTCCCATTTCGAGAATTTGTCGTGGAAGAAGAAGCAGAAACGCCCCCAATGACAAGGTGGTGTTACGAACCTGTGCAATCATCTTGTGCTTGAGGAGCTTGTCCTTGTCGAGGACCTTGATGGCGACATGCTCACCGGTGTCGACGTTCCTGGCGAACTTGACCTTGGCGAAGGTGCCTTCTCCCAGCGTCCTCCCCAGCTCGTACCTCCCCACCCTCGTCCGACATCCCTTCTGCTGCTGCTGCTGGCACCTCGGGCTGTTCCCTCTGCCGCCGGTCATCCCTCTCCCCACCGCCCCCGCCTCCTCCTCCTCCTCCTCCGCTCCTTTTCCTCTGCGTCTGGTGCTGTTCCTCCGCCCATCCTTTTCTTTGGGTGGAGCGGTTAAGCCCACACGCTGACGACGCTGAGCAAGAAAACAGACTTGGTGGGTCCCACGAGGACCAGGTCCGCAGGTCCCATTCTGCGTCTTTTACTACACGTCAACGTTATTGGATACGTTTGGGTAGAGCCGAATATTTTTACGAGTCAGAAGTAAAAGTAAGATAAAGCTTAAAAAGGGTTAGTATTTTTTAAATAACAACGTTTTTCTTTATCTTTATTAATTAAGAAGTTATAAATGTGAATTCTTACAACATAATACAACCTTTTTGAAAATTGTACACGTGTAAAAAGAGTCGTCGGACGAACACGTCAGACGTCGACCTCTCCGACAGATCAGCCCCGCGTATTCGAATCTTCTTTGGATAAGACGGTAGTTTTGACAATAATTTTATTGATTAGACACTTTTACTTTATTAAAATTTAAATTAAAAAAATTCAAAAACACTTTTACAGTAATCTTATCACGTGAAATTATTTAAATATTTTTTTATTTTATATATTTATATCTATGATCATATTTTTTATAAAATTATATAAATTTAATTTTTTAAAATTCATAATTAAGTAAATTTATACTTTTATATACTTCTTTTAGTTTCTTTTGTATCAAAGAGATCCTACGTATAAACTTATATCTGTTAGAAATTCTAACTATGCTTTCATTTTTATAATATCAATATATCTTATATATTACTTTTCTTTCTGATATTCACAATAATAGATTTTTATGCTTTCTTTAAATGAATAAAAACCATATTAACGTCTTTTTTCTTAATTCTAATTTTTTTATCGGTTGTCCACCAACTTAGCATAAAATTAAATTGATTTTTTTGTGACATTAGTTACATGCCTTTGCCATTACTTAATTACCTTTTCCTAAAAGGTTTTATAATAAGACTCGTTAAATTAATACTATAGTAATTATTATAGGTTTGTATATGCCACCGTTCTCAAATAAAGATACCAAAGAGCTCTTTTTCCATTTATCTAATATTTTTTTGTTTTAAAATTATATTAAAAAGTTTAGTTAATCATCTAGTCTTTAAAAGTTTACTTCGTCTATGCATTTTGGTACTTTAATAGGTGTTGAAATTTTATCTCAAAATCAAATAAGACTATTCTAATGAAAATAATGAAATTACATTGAAAATTAAGGAAACAGAGATGTGGGAAACAAAAATGGAAATAGAAGATCTAAAAATGAAAAAATACGGTATGTACATTTTGTAATTTTATAATTTTATACTGAGAGATTAATTATAAAAATTTTAAATTTAATATCTAACACTAACTTTGTAAGTATACGAGGGTTTTCAAAACGACCAATTTTTTATAAGGAAAATGACCAACTTTTATAAGTTATATTTGGATGTAAAAGATATAAATATCCAAATTAATGTACAAAATATCATATATTCTTAGATAATATCTTAAATTGTCTAAAACATCTTTTGGCGTAAAATACATGCAAATATCCAAATGTACAAAAATGCCAATTTTTTAAAGTTATGTTTACAGACGGAGTCTAAATTGTCTAAAATATCAATATAAAAATTTATATTTAACATGAAAAAATATTCAAATACTCTTGGACAAGAATTTAAATTGTTTAAAATATCTTTATATATATAAAGATGTTAATCGAGCTGGTACGACACGGTTCATCGTACCGAATCGAATCATTGGTTTAATTTAATTTTTTATTTTATTAAATAATTAATATAATATTAATATAATTTATATAGTAATGTACTAATATAAATTATCCAAGGTAGGATTTTAAACGGTGAAAATACATATAATTTATATAACTTAAAAAATATTTCATTTATCAAAAATTACAAAAATTATTTTCGGTACAAAATTTACAAAACAGTAAAAAACTTTATAAATTACATTACATAATTTGAATAAAAATTAATTTGAGAAAAAATGAAAAATTATATTTTCAAATTTTAATTATCTGAAAACTCGTTCATCAAATTATTTAGTTCTTCTTGTTCATGAATTCAAACAAACTCTCAATTTTTAACACACATCAATGTTTCTCATATATCATTCTTTAACTTTGTTCTTCTATTGTCCAACACGCTTGTGAAAATCTACATACATGTTATTGGAGATACTAGAATTGTTAGTAAATTACTTGTCATGTATGATAACATTGGGAAAAATAAAGTTTATTTAATTTTTCCACCAATTTATTACATCGAATGAATTTATATTTAAATATTCATTTTATAGATATTGATGATCGATGATGTTAAAAGAATTTAATTCATTTTTAGAAACTATAGTAGTAGAAGAATAACATGATGACGTAGATGAAATGTTAACATCTTCTTCATTTTGAGTTTCTAATAATGCCCATGATGTCATTCCCATCTATGATAATGATAATGATGACATAAATGAAGAAATTTGTGGTGTTCCTATATATATTATATTTTATTGTATATAAATGTTAACATCTTCTTCATTTCTCTATTCCAATATTTACACCTAAACATTTTTATGTTCCTTTAACTAATTTATTAACTAATTTTATTTTAGCTTTATGATCTGAACAAGCACTCAATATATATAATAATGGAATTTCACCCTAATATTTTAAAAAATTTTCTTTCATTTTATCTACTATTGGTGAAAAAAATTGATGACTACCATATTTATGAAAAACAAAACAAATTTCATATAAATAATGTAATGCATAAATAGAAGTAGAATAATAAATATCAGATAATTTAATCGTTGTTTCATAAAATAATTTTTAAAAATCAACAAAACATTGAACAATTAATTTGAAAATCTTCATCTATTGATTCTTTAGTATAATCACTTACAAAACAATTATAATAAGATTTCTATCTGTGTGGAAATAGTATTTTTATAAGGTAAATAACTATCTAATTAACATTAAATATAAAAAATTTCATCTATGTGGAATGTCAATAGTAAATTGTTAATGTGGTAAACTAAATGAATCACATACGAAATTAAAATCATGTTTACGTTTACCTTGACTTGATATAAAATTTATTCTATCTCTCACATTTTCAATATAAAATTTAAATTCTACAATAACCATTTGTACAATAAGGCTAATAATGTGATACATACATCTTTGATGAACTAATTCAAAATTATTTGAAGGATTTAATCTACTTTTAAATATAAGAATTTTTGCAATATTATTGGTAACATTATCAAAAATAATATTACTGTAGATGTGAAAATTTTTAAAATAAAAATTATGTAAAATAAAATAAAATGTGTAAGTGATGGTATAACAATCCCACATACAACAAGAAAAATATTTGTGTAATCTCTATGCACAAAAGAAAATTTTTATGACGTACATTGATGATTTAATATCTAAATGTTACATTTATTAGAAAAAAAAAAACGAAAGAGGGAATGGTACGTATATACTCTCTTTATGTGATGATATACATGTGACCATTTCGTATGCTTTCATGAAAAAAGAAAAAAAAAAAGAGAAAAGAAAAATTTTAAAAAAAGAAAAAATGTTCCTGTTATACAACAGGTAAAGAAAAGAATGATACAAGGCTTGTGTCGGTACCCAACATCAACAGCTTGCCTTTTGTATCAAATTTTAGACAGCTATTGAGTTAGTTACTATTAGATTTTCAATGGTAATGTTGTCAAAAATTAGATTTTCAAGGTGATGCAAAAATATATGGCAAAACCTAAATTTTTAAGGTTGGCCCTATACAAGAAGTTGATGTTGAAGTTGGTGTAGGATCCTAGTACTTGCATTTCAAAAAACATAATCACAAATGCAATGTTAAAGACCATTTCCATTTGAAACAATTATCCAAATAACAGTTGATTGCTAACTACCATTTAAAAAGAACTATGTCTAAGAAATACATGTATTACCAATAAAAGAATAATCAAAATATTGTTATGTGAAACATGATTTTCTTTTTATGGATACATCAATTGTTGGAATTACTTGATAGTTGAAGGATTTTATTGTAATTTTGTCTTCGCCGTTGGATCCACATGTGTGGCTGTGATGCATTATTAGACTTGTATAAATAAGTACATTCGAATCTTAAACAGTAATACATACTTTTCATTTTGCTTTCTACCTCAAGTCCTAATTGTAGTCATTCCTTTTTTCCGCATTTCTTAGATCGACTTCTTTCTTCGTAATTCCGTTTCACGCTTGTATTGTATTTGCAGATCCAATATGGTATCAGAGCAGGTTGTCAAGAGGAGCGTCTGATCTGTGCTGTGCTCATGCTTTTGGAGCTTCCAGCGAGGATTTAGTGCTCTCACGGCGGATCGAACTATGGATCTTCTGTTTATGACTAGATTGCGAATCTCCTTCACTTCCAGTGCAATTCATGCTTCAGTTGTCGACATATCGTATTATCTTTGTATTTGGTGGTACCGTTTTTTAATCTGAACTCAAAATTTTATAAGTTATTTATATGATTTCTTCAGTTCTCGTTTGGTCTTGTTCAAATCTTGATTTATGAACACTCATTTACTTCTTTTTACTCATGATCTATGTTTTTTGAATATTTATTTTTCTCTGTCTGGTTGTTATTTACCTGATCATGTCCTTAAAATAGCTTTTCCTTAGCCTGTGTAGTTTTTTGTTCTGCTTTGTGTTGCCATGACGAACCAAGATGTGAACACCAACAATTTCAAAATTGATGACATGAATCCCTACCATCTGCATACCTCAAATAATTCAGGAACTCCATTAATTACTAAACTCCTTAATAATAGTAACTATGAATCTTCGAATAAGGCTATGTCTATGGCATTGGGAGCAAAAAATAAACTTGGTTTTGTTGATGACACTTTTAAACAACTAGATAAGAAAGCTCAACAATATTTATTTTGGAAAAGATGAAATGACATGACCAAATCCTAGCTCATCAACCCTGTGGAGTTTGACAATGGGTTGAGTATTATGTTTTTTGATTTTACCTTTGAAATTGGGAATGACTTGCGTGAAAGATTCCAATAAAAAGATGCTATAGAGATATTTCAAATAAAAAGAGAAATTAGTGAGCTTAGACAAGGCAGTGATTCTATTACTACCTACTTTACTAAACTAAGGACTTTGTGGGATCAACTTGGAAACAAAAGTACCTTGTTGGATTGTCATGCTGGTGACAGTTGCCTACATTTAAAAGACATTTTGAATAGAACTCAAGAAGACTACTTGCTTCAGTTTCTTACTGGTTTAAATGACATTTTTATTTTTTCATAAATTAGGAACAAATAAAGGAAATAAGAGAAACACAGCAATCAATTGGAAACACATCCAAAGGTGTATTAAGTCCACATGATGTATTAGGGCAGGTCGAGCAACGAGGACATATAGGAGGGTTAGGATTAGGCCCTAGACCTATAGACTATTGGACCCCATCTAGAAGACAAAGTCATTCAAATGGTTATGAATTTATTGGTCAATCTTTAAGCTCTATCGAGGATTTATGGCAAAAAAATGAATGATATGCAAAGAACATTCGAAATTAAAATGCAGGGAATGAAGGACTTAATATTACAAGTAAGTTCTTTATTATACATAGAAACTGAAACTTGATGTTGTGCTCTTTATTATATGCTATATACACAGAAATATGTAATGAGAACAATGTTATCAATGTAATTTTGTTGTAGCTTCTTCCAAGTCATGGCAACCCACATACACCATTTAGTTTAGGATCATCATCTCAATGGGCATCACCACCAGTTTCTGTATAAGTACATGTACAGGTAATTATGATACAATTAATGATGGTTATTTCTACTTACATATTCTTTGTTACTTTTTTGTTAATGTAGGGAAGAATGATGGATGAGATAATGCTAACGAGATTAGAGATTATTGAAGAACAGGTAAAAATCACATATTTCTTTTTATTGTAAATAGTAAAGATGAGGTTTTTTTAAATTCATATTAAGTATAACATGTAATGTACAATTGAATTTCACATATGTAGTGTACATTGTCTTTATATCCTTGTTCAATCTATCTTAGACTTGAAATGGTGGTAGTTGGGCTATTCGTAAGTGATGACCTAGAAACGTTAGTACATGGAGTTCCTTTAGGTACTGATTAGTGTGAGTATTGATCAATGTCGATATGCAAAAGGAAACACTATTATTAAGGTCGTTTGGAAGATATAACACAATAGGAGATATAGGAAATAATATTACTTGGTTAAAAAAAATTGTAAGTATTTTCATATTAACTATATTGTGTTACTATTTTAACAATGTTATAATATTGATAACTTTTTTATTGAAAATGCTGTAGGTGAAATTCACTGATGGAACGAGATGATGGAATGAGACTTAAATGAACATTTACATATTAGTTTTGTTGTATTTGTATTACCAAATGGAATAGTTGATGAATATGTTTACAACTAGTATGTGATGTGATGTAATTCATGATATTAAATGTGGATGTGTATGTTATTTGAATTATTTATACATAGATGTAATTTACGATGTTAATGAGTATGTGATCAATGTTATACAGGATTACACATCCATCTATTTACAGTAATTGTAACAAATTTTTACAAATCTGAAAGTAGAGACTATGAAAGATTTTCATTAACTTGTGATGAATTTTTACGATTTTGTGACAGATTTTCCATTACTAAAAGTAGAGACTATGGCAAATTCTAATTAAATTGTGACAGATTTTTAGGATTTTGTGATGGATTTTTTGTCACTAAAAGTAGAGACTATGACAAATTCTAATCAAATTGTGATGGATTTTAAAGAAATTGTGATGGATTTTTCGTCATAAAAAATATAAATTGTGACAGATTTTTGATATATTGTGATGGATGTTTCGTCACAAAAAATAGAAATCGTGATAGATTCCCATGTATTGTGATGGCCTTTCAGTTTTTTGTGACGGATTTTCGGTTATAAAAAATAGTTATTAGTAACGGATATACATTCATCACTAATGCCTAATTGTTCATTACAAAAAAGTCATTCGTCACAAATGCCAAAAATCCGTTACAAATTAGAATTTGTGACAACATATATAGTGATAGATGAAAACTCAAATTAGTGACAGATTTTGACATAATTAGTGATAGATTTAGCTATCACTGATACTCCTTTTTCTTATAGTGATTCTTACCATGAGACCTCTTCCCACTTTAAACTCTGCCTTCTCTCTCATTCTTCAAGAAGAAAGACAAAGAGAAATTAGTTCTAGTAAGGGGATTGAGTCTATGGCATTTGCTGTTGGTAAAAACAAAAATTGGAATGAAAGTTGATTGCAAAAAAATTGGTTACACTAAGGAAAAATGTTACTATCTTATTGGGTTCCCTCTCGGTCACAAACTCCATGGGAAAAATTTTAGCAACAACAAAAACAATAGATCAGCTAATAATTGTGCCACTCAAGAAAAAGGAAAATCCAAAAGTCCTCTCACTAATCTGACAGAAGTGCAAATCACTAAATTGGTTGCCTTACTTGACACCGAAAAGAAAATGACTATGCTTCTACAACCATGAGCGGTAAGTTTGCCTTTCTTGCCAACACTAAATACTATCCTTGGGTTTTGGATAGTGGAGCTATTGATTACATTTGCTTTGATGAAAATAACTTTGATAAAAGCTGAGAAATCAATAGTCCTTGCACCTTCAAACTACCTAATAATAGTCAAGTAACTGTCACTAAAATAGGAGAAGTAAATATCAGTGGTCAAATTATCTTGAAAGATGTGTTACATGTTCCAAATTTTAAAGTGAATCTCTATTTTGTTTCTAAAATTACTAAGCAACTCAATTGCAATGTCAAGTTTTTACCCTATTATTGTGTTTTTCAGGACCTCAAGACCAGGAAGGTTATTGGAGTAGCTAAAGCTAAAGGAGAACTTTATCTACTTCAACCAAATTCTTTTGTTCATCTTATTGCCTAGGTTATTGGTGTGGATTTTGGAAAAGATGAGTTGTGGCATAGGAGACTAGGCCACCCCTCATCCACAAAATTCACACACTTAAATCAGCTATTTAATTTTACTTCAAATATTGAGAACTTATTTGTTTGTGAAGCTTGCAGGCAAATAAATTAGATTACCATTTCATTCTAGCTTTATTAAAACTACTAAATGTTTTGAACTTGTGCATGTTGATGTTTGACGAGAGTTTAATTTATCTTCTACTTCAAGGTCTACGTATTTTCTTACCTTGGTTGATGATTTTTCTAGATTTACTTGGATATATTTCATAAGACATAAAAGTGATGTTGCCAATTGTGTGAATGTTTTTCTTACTTATGCTAAAAATCAATTTAATTGTTGCATCAAGGAATTCAGAACTAATAATGTTACTGAATTCATTAACAATAGCATAAGAGATTTATTCACTAGAGAAGGAATCAGTCACAGCCGTAGTTGTCTTTATACTCCACAACAAAATTTTGTTGTAAAGAGAAAACATAGACATATTTTAGATATTGCTAGACCTATTAAGTCTCAAGCCAAAATTCCCTTATGTCAAGCAAGAGCCTCCAAAAATAAATTCCTTATCAAATAATTTATAATCAAAAACCAAAATATGAAAACCTTAGAGTGTTTGGATGCCTTGCTTATGCCACCAATTTGACCCTTAAGCACAAGTTTGAAAACAGAGCCATTAAGTCTGTCTTCCTAGGTTACCCTTTAGGTCAAAAGGGCTACAAACTGTATGACTTGAATTAAAAGAAATTTTTTGTTAGTAGAGATGTAAACTTTTAAGAAGACACCTTCCCTTTCCATGACATTAATAACAATGAAAATGTCCTAGACAACCAATTGTGCATTCCTAATAATGAACTTAACATTGTTGTTGATGGGAATGAAGCTGCAAATAAAACAGAAATTTGCAGTCCTGACCACAACAACAACATTCCCACTGAAACCCAAACCGAAAATGTCATTGAAGATAATAATAATAATAGACAAATTGTTGAAGACCATCCTTTTGTAACTGAAAATAGTGATGTTAATGCTAATCACCAAAATATCACATCTCAAACTGAGAATAGCAGACCTATTAGAACCACTAAAATACCAAAGAAATACAAAGATTATGTGTGTCCCACTCTACATAAAGCCAACAACAGTACCAAGTATCCCTTGCAAAAATTTGTGAGTCTTAGTAGGTTATCTGATAGTCATAAAAACTTCATTGATAAACTTGACTCTGAAACTAAACCTTCCCATTTTGATCAAGCTATATCTGTTGTATTGTGTCTTAAATTGTAATTATAATGTAACAAGTATAAGGGCATTTTAAATTTTATACCCTCATGAAATACTCAAGCACTATATAAGCTTGACTAAGGTTTTCCAAAGGGTATGTTGAGAGATTTGTAACCCTAGTCTTCACGAAAGAAGCTCTCTCCCTCTCCATCCGTGGACTAGCCCCTTGTTAGGATTAACCACGTAAAATAAGTGTGTTCCTCATTGTGTGTGCTTGACAATCTTCTTCTTCAACCATTCCTTTCTCATTGCTCACTTCTCCATTCGTTTTTTGCTATGTTTCTTTGGTTAACATGCATAACAATATCTAATCCCAATTGGATTATTGCTATGAAGACTGAAATTGATGCTCTTAATAAAAATGAAACTTGGGATATTGTTGATCTCCCTAAAGACAAGAATGCTATAGGATGCAAGTGGGTTTGTAGAATTAAAAGGAAAGAAGATAGGTCTATTGATAGGTATAAAGCTAGATTATTTGCTAAGTGATTTAATCAAACTGAAGGAGTAGATTACTATGAAATATTTGCTCATGTAGCCAAAATGACTACCCTTAGAACAACCATAGACATTATTGCCCACTATAACTGGCATTTATGCCAATTTGATGTTAATAATGCCTTCCTTTGTAGGAACTTAGAAGAAGAAGTGTATATGAAACTCCCACCAAATTTAACAAGAGAGGGAGAGTATAATAACAAGGTGTGCAAGTTAAAGAAATCTTTATATGATTTTAAACAAGCCTCTAGGAATTGGTTTAACAAACTATCTTTAAGCTTAACTTCAAATGGGTATACACAGTCTAAAGCTAATTACTCATTGTTTGTTTACAAAGAAAATGATGTTAATGTTATTGTTTTAGTTTATGTGATGATATCCTTGTGGTTGTAAATGACATCAATACCATCAACAAGCTTAAAAACATACTTAAAAACCAGTTTGCTATAAAGGACTTAGGGAAACTCAAATACTTTCTTGGATCGGAGTTTGCTATTTTTAATATTAGAATAAACATATGTTAAAGAAAATATTGCCTTGATCTTGTTGTGAAATTGGCTTACTTGGATGCAAAGCACGTAAAGTGCCTTTGAGTAAATATCTATATCATGAGTATGAAGAAAATAATCTTCTAAAAGACTAGCAAATATAGAAGACTCATTGGAAAATTAATTTATTTAACTATAAGTGGACCTAATATTTGTTTTGCTGTCAATCACTTGAGTCAATTCATATCAAAACCTTATAAAGAGCATTATGAAGCCAGTTTAAAGGTCATTTGATACCTTAAAAATGACCTAGGATAGGGAATAACCTTTTTTATAGGAAAACAACTTATTTTAAATTGTTATTGTGATGCTGATTGGGCTAGCTGCACTTTCACTCGTAGATCCACTATTGATTTTTCTATTTATCTTGGAAACTCCTTTATTTCTTGGAAAACAAAAAAATAGCACATTGTTTCATGCTCTTCAGCTGAAGTTGAATATAGATCCATGGTTAATGCTATTTGTGAAATCATTCGGCTTACTTATCTTTTGCATGATTTAGGTGTTAAACAGATCAAGATAGCCAACATGTTGTGATAATCTCACTACTCAATACATTGTTGCTAATCCAGTGTTTCACGAACGTACCAAGCATATTGAACTTGACTACCATGTGGTTAGAGAAAGGATTGTCTCCAAGTTGTTGAAAACTCAATACACTAAAAGTAAAGACCAGATCGTTGACATTCTCACGAAACCCTTGAGTTCTCCTAAGTTCGATGTCATGAAGTGCAAGTTGGATTTTTCAAGTATCTACACTCCCAACTTGAGGGGGAGTGTTGGAATTAGTTGATAGTTGAAGGGTTTTATGGTAATTTTGTCTTAACAGTCAGATCCACATGTGTTGCTGTGATGCATTATTAGAATTGTATAAATAAGTACATTCGAACCCTAAATAGTAATACACACTTTCCATTTTACTTTCCACCTTGAGTCTTAACTACAGTCATTCCTCTCTCTCACATTTCTCATATCACCTTCTTTTTCCGTGGTTCCATTCCACTCTTGTGTTGTATTTGCAGATTCAATATAAATAATCAAAAAATGGAACAACCAAGGAAGTCATTCATTTACTCAAACAACTAATATTAAATTTTAAAATTAAGAAAGAAATTTCCAATGAAACCATAAGATGACAAAAAAAGAAATTTACATTAATCCTGTTTTTTACTTCTTCCGCCCTCTTAGTATTTGTGTTAGCTCCGGAATTATATACCATTGACTAAAATGTTATGCCATTTGAAACATAATCTCAAGAACTTTAAGAAAAGCATTTTAGGAATGGCTTCCCATGTGAATATACTCTTCTCTTGTTGACCCTTCAAGCTAAAAACTTTAGTAGTCCTTTTGAGGCAGACTTTTCTTTACACGAGGTTAAACTTACATGAAGGAGAATTTTTCACTTGTCATCAGTTGATTTTAAATCAAACTTTTACCTGAATGACTATTGTGCCTGTGACTGATTTTTCAAACATGATGGGTGGTGGGGGAGACAGATGCATAAATCATTTGGAGTTCAGATGTGGGGATGGGGAAGAGGACATGCATACATCATCATACATTCATTCCTTGACATCAAAGTAAGGTATAAACCAATAGTTGACAGGCATTCAGCTTTGTTCCAGGCCTTTTTGTGTACACTCAACTCAAGTCAGGTCCTCCCATACCAAGCAATCTGCCAGCACAACCGCCCATCTGTCTTTTATTGCTTTATTTTAGCTGCAGCTTGTCATATTCACATTGATGATATCTATTACATTGGGAGTACCATATTGCTATGTTGTTGTCTTTACTTCGTGTAACGAGGTGAGAACTAGGACCCATATGTTTATTTTTTTATTTTCTTTTGGTTCAAGAAAATATATTAAAATATAACTTTCTTTTTTTAGGTCTTGAGGTTTATTAACGAAATTTTAGTTACAATTATAGAAAGTTAGAGTTCAAAATAAATATTGAATAATGATGTTAAAATTGCATAACAAATTAAGAGATAAGAGTTTATTTGACGATGATAATGTATAAAAATTTGCATAAAACAAAAATTGAAATTTAAGTTCCGTTAACAAACATGACCTGAATTTTTTTCTAATTCTTCAGTATATAGTATTAATTACAACAATTAATATCACCGTGAGAATGTTCCTGCAAAAAGAGTATGCAACTTAACTAATTTAACTTTGAAATCTTCAACGCATGCCATATAACTTGATTTATCAGTCTTTTTACCATTTGAGGTACTTGAACATTTACCATAATGTTGATGCTGCTTCAACTTACTTAAAAATAAAATAAATAACACTTGAGTCATTAACCAAATCAAACCGAACCAATTTTAAATGATTCGATTTGAGTAGAACAATATCTGAACCAAAGATTAATTTGATTAGTAATTACTTTGAGCTAAATGGAAAAACAGGCGAAAGCAGACCATGTCTTCCCTAACTGCAGCAAGCAAAAGATCACTCCCAGCAGAGACTGAAGGTATTAAACACCAAGCGTGGGGTGCCGATAAGCTGATTGATTTCATACTGCATTTATTATAAAAAAACTAAAACTTTGGAAATAGGAGATTTTAAGCAAGAACACTATTCAGGAGATCAAACCCTAAATGACAGTGTAGGAGATATTCAATATAATTTTCTTTATATCCACGTTACTTCAAAAAACAAGAGTGCTCAAAGAAGGTGGATGACCGACAAACAGGCACGAGAGGGACTTTCTGGGATTTTCTTAAAAAGGTAAAGGGTGACGGATTTTTGGTTAATAGGTGATATTTTACAATTTGTCACTTTTACATGAAAAATGTGATAGATGGAAGTTTACATCCGTCAACTTTTTCTTATTTTCTCAGCGGATGGTGGATGGATGAGCAATGAACTTCTTGTTGGGTGTGAGAGAGGTCACACATGAAGCATGTCAGATGGGTGGACGACTCAAGTGGAGTCACCACATGAGTGTGACCCTTGCATGAGAGTGCGCGAGCAACTGGCTCAGGTGTGGAAGTGATCGTAGGCATAGACGTGCCTTGAGCTTGGGTGTGACCCACACATGGGATGGTTTGGTGGGTGCACCTTTGATTCAGATGAGGTGCAAAGCTAATCAATTTGGTTTGACTAATTAATTGGACTCAACCTAATTAATTAATTTGATCTGACTAGTTAATTAAACTCAATTTAACTCTTCAAATAAGTGCAATCTGGTTTAGCTAACGATTTAAAAGGTTTAAATTAAGCAATTGAGATTAAATTAAGTGATTTAATTAAATTTTTGATCAAAGATATAATTCAAGTAATTAAGGGCTTATTAGGTGATCTTAAGAATTTAAAGATTACCTGATTATGGTTTTAAATCAAGAAAAAGGGTAAAATTGATTAAATAATTTTAAATAAGGATTAGTTAAGAGACGATTAAAGATTGTAGACTTAAGAGTAGTTGACATGGTAATTGGAATAAAAAAGAAGTGGCACACCACCTTCGATGATATGCAAAGGTTGTGGAAAGCAAGAAATGGAGTTGTCATTTAGGGTTTCTTTGTGTACGTTGAAAATCTCAAAAATAGAAATTTAGAAAATGAAAAAGGGAAAAAAAAGGAAAACTAATAAATAGAAATTTTTTGTGTATATTACGAAAATTTTAAAATTTTTTGTTAGTTTTCGAAAGATTAATTCAACATAATTTCGCTTACATTTCAATTCTATTTATACGGACATATCCTGCTTTTACACAAACAAGAGTCTCGCCCTTTTTTAATTTGTATCTGATTTTTTATTTATTATATTTTAATATATTTTAAATTATTTATATATTCGTATCTAAAGTCGACTGTTATGTATTTATTTGCGGAAGAGAAAATTATTAGGGTTTTGGGTTAGGGACCCTAAAATTATTACCATTGATTAAATAATTATAGACTGTGGTTTGTGGACGGCCTTGTTTAGTTTGGAGGAGTTGTTTCTTTATCTATTATACAGTTTTGATTCTTTACAATAATTTATTAAATATAAAATAATTTTTTAAACATA
>JAMKPZ010002538.1:0-48208 GCA_024699675.1 Amphibolis antarctica
AAACTTAAATATTTCATAATTAAAACATTTTAATTTTAATTTTTCAATTTGTAATTTTTTTTAAATTGTAATTTAATTTTGTTGTAAAATTTGTTTAAATGTAATTGTAAATTTGTAATAATGTAAATATAAAATACGTAATTCATTAATAAATAAAAACTTAATGTAATTATATGCATTATTGTCTGATTGTCTCATTTATTAAGTTGTTAAATACTTGAATGTTGAATTAAATTTAAATATTGATGGTTGAATGGTCGTATGCACGAGCGGGCGAGTTGGGGAACTGTGCCTGGGCCGACAGTCGAGTCATTGGGTTAGTTGCCAAGTCATTGGGCCAACAGCCGACTTGCAGTGCTAGGTCCCACCGTCCTGCCTGAGGGGGAAGGCCGAAAGGGTGGAAGGCCATGTGGGCCGGTAGGGACCGCAGGGTGAATGGTCGCATGGGCAGGAGGGGGTGAACCGTGAACAGGTCATGCGGCTGGCGAGGGAGACGGGCCACCGGGTCTTGGATCGGCTACCGGGTCGTTGGGCCAGCTGTCGGGTTGCAGCGTCGGATCTCGGAAAGAATCGTGTTGGTCAAACTCGTGCCATTGATCGGCACGAATTGTATTTTTTCGTGCCACAGGCTATGCCTGAACTGACCCATTAGTGGTGTAGATCGTGCCGACACGACACGATTAACAAGTCTCTCTCATGTTATGGTCTTTTTACATTTAAAGGTGTATTAGTCCAAGCAATGAAAATAAATGAGGGTGAGATTTATATTATTTTAGAAAATATATGTTTTACAATATAAATATTTTAATATAAAATATTAACATTATTTGATAAATATTATTATAAAATATTATAATATATAATATAAAATAAATATACATAATAATTATCTCATAAATAAACAAAACCCAAGTAATATTTTTATATTTAAAATTAATAAAAAATTAATAAAATTTTTAATTATTATTTTAATTATTTTTTATTAATTTTAAATACACAAATATTACCCGAAGGTAAATCTCCACCACCAAACCCTATTTCACCTTCTTTCCGCTCCGATCTGGAATATCATTGGCCTTTAAGAAAGGTCCACTGTACAGTTACCATGGTCACTTTTTAAAGATTTTTCTTGCATTTTTATAATTTCTTAGTTAGGTTTATTTCTTTTATTTTTAATTTATCTTGTTTGGTAACATTTCAGCTTTTTTTATTTATCTTTATTTTAGTTATCTTGGTTGGTAACATATCATTGGACCAAGGTTTATTTCTTTGTCATATTTATTTATATATTTGTTATTAAGTATATTTATTTTTTACTATATATTACAATGTTATACATTAATATTATCAAATAAATTTAACATTTTATGTTAAAAAATTATATCAAAATAAATTTTTTTTAAATCTCACTTTATTTAATTTATCTCTTAAATAAATAAATTTTTTTTTTTGATTTGACCCGTCTTTGAATAGATCCAAAGATTTATCCTAAAAACACGTTACAGTATTGAATTGTGGGTAAATTTGATATTCACGAGGAAGGTTGAAAAATTCCTTTTATTGTGGATAAATTTTACGTTTTCACCTGACAAATCTAAGAAATTATTATAGAAATCCCAAGATGAAAAATCTCTGATATTCCTAAGAAATTATAGCCGAGGTGACAACACTTTTCGTACGTTCGTCAAGAACGGAAGGGCCAGAAAGAATTTTTCACGTGAAGTTCATCGTAACGAAAAGCAATTCTCATCTCACGTTCAACATTTTCGTCAACTTGAACCACTAGCCTCATGCTCTTTGTCATTTTCCTCTTTTTCTTAGCTTTTCCCTTTTTCTTGCTACGAATGACGCGTTAAATTATGCACCTTGAAATTTTCAATCCAAATATACGTCCTCGTCGGGGGCAATGAAATTTTACTTCTCCTGTTTTTTAACGTGTCGGCAACGGCTGGAGTTGAACGGTTTGATTTTGCTTTTAACACTAAAGTGATATTTTAAGGATTGAATAATTTTTTATTAAAATTTATGATCTTAATTTTAAAATGTTAGAATTATGTTAAAGTAATCATTTTTAAGAAAAATTGAAGTAATTTTGAGATGAATGTTAAGTGAATAGTATTTTTCGTATATCAATTACAAAGTTAAAAATTAATGGTAAATTAATATTTGATGTGCAGTAAATTTAAGTTATGTTAGTATTTATGTAATACTATAATTTAAATGTAAAATATAATTATTTAAAATATAAGAATATTGATATAATTAAAAATATGATAAAATAATTATGAAAAGAGTATATTAGAAAATCCTCACCGTAATAATAAGAGTGATTTTAAAAATAGTAAATAACAGAGCGTCGTAATAATTCAATCAAAATAAATCAAAATGTATGCATGCATAAATGACAATTAAAATTTTTAAAATTTCTAAAATTTGTTTGTTAAAAGTTCTACAATTAAATAGGTTTCTTAAAAGTTCTAATTTGTACTTTTTTTTCAGAATTATATTATCGTAGGCAAATACATGAAGATTATCTAGGGTTATTTGTTAAAAATAAATGTACAGTTGGAAAACTTTTTCGAGAAAATGTGAAAAAAATTGCGAGATATTTGCGTATCAAGAAATTTAATTTTTTTTCATTTACCTTAAATGAAAAATTGAAAATTCTTTTCAATAAAATTTTGCTTATACATTTTTTAAATGTGAGTCACGGTTTGATTTTGCTTTCGTAACTTATAATATATATTTTTTCGATTCTACTTGTTATGAAATCAATTTTAATAATTTAAAATTTATAATAACGAAATAAATGATATTAAAAATATATAATAAATTACGTGATAAAAATTTGTATATGAAAATTTATACGATAACAATGATTTATAAATATTTATATGAAATTGAAATTTAAGTTTGATTGGCTTTAATTAATTTTTAAAATTACTTTTAATATTATTATTATAGTATAAACTTTTACCTTTTTAATTATCACGTAACTTTAACTATATTCACAAAATTAAAACTAACTTTAACTTTTTTATCTCTTAAAATTAACAAAAATTAAGAACTTTTAAACTTTTAAAACTTCAATAAACAAAACTTCAAAGTGACGACGAAAAAAATCAAGAGCGCTCCAAGAGAAACATGCGCAACACAGACGAGCACTTACCGCTGACAGGCCGAAAAAATCCACAGCGCTCAGACCGTCCCGTCACATGCGCATCAAGGACGAAGGTGGAGACCAGCATTGCATTTTCCGATTCACGGGTGATTTTAAAATTCAGAAAAAATAAAATTTTAAAGCAATGAGATTTGAATTCTATACGTGGTGATGTTTATAAAAAACTCTAGTTTCGTGAAATTCTATCACGCACTGGATCCTTTTGCGGACGACGTTCCACTCGACGCATGCGGCAAGCAGCGCACGTACCGCAACGAAGAGAAGAAAAAATAAAAAAAATAAAAAAATAGAGATGGATCCGACGGTTCACATGAGACGGTGGGGGACCTTGGACGCTAGCGGGGGTCCCACCCCCACCACTACCACTTCGCCTCGTGTAGGACGTGACGAAACGGCGCTGCCCGTCGAATGTATAAATACGGGCGGTGAGGCGGTTGAGGCTCTCTGCCTGTGTGGACCGAATACGAATCTCAGCCTAGCTGTCGGCGGAGAGAGAGGGGAGTGGCCGCCGTGGAGGAGGAGATAGAAGAACCGAAGAGCTCCACACGTCGCGCACGATGATGGAAAACATAGATCCTACGAGGGAGTTCGTCAGGGGCGTCAAGCGCATTGTCATCAAGGTCTTAATTAATTTGTTTCTTCCGGCATTCCCAATTTCCAGCGGCGTCAGTTATTTGTTGATTCTTTGGGTGTGTGCGTGTACACGATCATCTGTCCGATTGATCTACGTGTGCGTAAGCTTTCTATGATCAAGCTCCGCGCCGAGGCTAAGGCTTTTTCTTGTCGGCGGCGTTGGATTAATTTGTGCAGGTGGGGACTGTCGTTGTGGCCAGAGGCGATGGGCGGTTAGCGCTGGGGAGGATGGGATCGCTTTGTGAACAGGTACGACTCCTGCTCAAAATCGGCTAACCGCTTGGCTGATTAATGCCCTGATTTTGGTTTTCGCTTCGAAAATTCCTGTAGGTGAAAGAGCTGAACACCCGCGGCTTCGAGGTCATACTGGTTACATCTGGCGCGGTCGGTGTTGGCCGCCAGAGACTGGGATATAGGAAACTAGTCCACTGCAGGTATTTCCGGCTAACACCGTGCTAGCTATCTCACATTTTATCCAGGGACGGAATACAACAGTGTCATAACTGCTCCCTTGGACATTAATTATTTATGGTGTCCAAGATCAACGATTGAAAGATTCACATGTAGAACTGATTCGGACAACTCCATCGATCCATGAACCATATACAATAAACTAATATTCTGGAAAAAGGAAGGTGAAATTGAGCTCTCGATCGGCCTAATTTTTGAACGATAGAACAAGATGATCGATCCTGACAGCGCGACCGCTGTGCTTGGGACAAGAACTGAGTTGATCCGCACCCGAACTGTGATGACATAAAAATGTGAAGAACATAACCCTTTAAATCACACGAAATAAGCTTGCGGAATTGAAAAAAAAATGAAACAAAAAATTTCCATGAACAAGAGTTGCCCAAACTCACCGGTTGATGCAAATCATCAAGTTGTTGGGGAATGAATATGTATATAAAGTTGTATCAGAAGGACATTCTACTTGATTACTGACTTTTAATTTATGTTTGCAGTTTTGCAGACCTGGAAAAGCCGCAGCCGGAACTCGATGGAAAGGCTTGTGCTGCAGTTGGGCAGTCTGGGCTGATGGCCCTTTACGATGCCTTGTTCACTCAGGTAAAAGCAGGTCGACTATTCACGAGTTCAAGTTAAAAAAAACTGTTCATATGATTCTGTGATTGTTCATTAACATTTGCTGCTGATCTAAATGCATATGCTCAAGTTTTCCTTGTGCTCTTGAAAACTTTTCACAGGAATCGTAACAAAAGTGTTAGTACTTTTCCCCTTGCAGTTGGATGTCTCGTCGGCTCAACTTGTGGTGACGCACGACGACTTCAAGAATCGTGATTTCAAGGAGCAGCTCCGTGAAACAGTCGAGTCGTTGCTGGCTACGAGGGTCGTTCCCATTTTTAATGAAAATGATGCCATCAGTTCCAGTCGAGCAGTGTACGAGGTAGATTTCGCTTCCCTCACTTTATTAGTTTTTCTTTTAGTTTTGTTTGTTAACGATTTTTTAATATGTATAAATTTTTATGTATTATCATCATTACATGAACTTTTATATATGAGTTTTTATTTTATAATTTACGATAAAATTCAACTCTGATTTGATAATGAAACTTAACTTTTAATTTTTCACAGTATTCAAAGTTGAAATAGCTAGTTATTGAATGCATCCTTTGTTTAGCTCTTCCCATACCTTTTGTTATTCTCTTTCTGTGGACACAAGATTGTTTTGTCGGTCAGCGATCTGATTCTCTCCAATCTCCAACGATTGAAGATGTCCAATCCTAGGTTTTGTTTGGAAATAAGTAGTTCTAATTTTTCATAAATTTTCATGCATCATTGTTATTGTATGAACTTTTACATATAAACTTTTATTTTACAATTTATTAAAAAATTTCAACATTATTTGTATAATTATTCTCAACTTCAATTCTTTGTAGTTATTGGAGTTGGTTCAATAAAGAATGAGATGTTTAATAAATTAGAGATGTTTTCAATTTGTTGGCCAGGACATACACATGGTTTAAGTATGTGTCGGCTTAATGAAAATTTCATTGGTTGGTTCCAGAGTTTTTGAATACAGTCTAGGTAAAGTTGTTTTTCGTTTTCTTTGATTTATAACAAAATAGTATATTTGGAATTGATATTTTTTATTTTTTTTCATTTTTAAAATATAAGTACAAGATTGTTTCTATACAAACACTTAAATTATTGTTGAACTTCACAAAAACAACATTCAACGGTGGAGATTTACTAGATTATTGGATCTTTGTGGTTGCCAACCTTAGGGTGTCTGTGCAACAAAAAAAAGGGATAGGAATGAAAAATACATGGTTAAAGGGAAATCAAAAAAAGAGAAATTATAAGATTTTCTTTTTAACTCCGACATAATGTCCGTACACGTGTGAAAATTAGAACAAAATGGTTTTTCTTTTGAATTCCACCTTTTTTTCTTTGGAAATCAAAAACAATTTTCAATGGAAAATGGTATTTGGTCAAAGAAAAGTATCTTCTTTTATGTTAAGTTTTATTCGCGTTCAAGTAAACAAGCCTCCCCTAAAAGTTTTAGTTTTTATTTCTCCCGTTGTTTTTTACGATTTTGTTATTGGTGGCACTTTATTTTATGGTTGTAATTTATTTTTTTCCTGTTTTGTGTGCTTTCAGTTATTCACAACTACTACAAAAACCCTTCTATATAAGTTGTTACATGGTGCCAGCAGTAGCATAGCATATTTTGTCATTTAATTTATTGTGAAGGATGATGTTCTAACTTAAGTTTGAACTTGGTAGAAATGCTACTATTATCAAAAAAGTTGTTATATGGTGTTCTGAGTTTAGATTTCCACTGAATCAACAATAATAATTTAGTCAACTGAAGACGACAATACTCATAATTTCTTATAAAATTAAAATCTTGATATATGGAAAATGCCATCATTATCAGAAAAAGTTAAAATCTTGAGTTATATACATTACGGTGGAAAATAAGAGGGAAAACATAAAGGATAAAGTTTCAACGAAAACGGTTTTAACAAAGGGAAGTGTAAAAAATATGAAAAAACCTACAATTTAAAAATTAAAATGTATGTTAGCTCTAAGAAAAATACTTGCTTGTGTATATCTCAATTGCTTAATATAGAGAAAGTATGCTGTTATAGGAGAAAGATTGATTGTGGATTTGTTCTCAGTTACAACAAGAAAAGTTTTTCGAACCCTTAAAAGTTAGAGTTAGATGTCCTAACTATGATAACTTAATTAATTAATACTAATAATACTTATATTCTCTTTTAAGATTCAAATTTTTAAAAAATAAAATATTATCATTATAAAAAAATAGAATGTAGGAACTATTTGTTTAGTGTCAATGAGATTTGCACAAGTACCAAAATTATTCTAAGGTTTCATTCTTTTAAGTACTTTCAACTTCTAGGAGTACTTCTGGAGTGAAAAAAGTGATTTTTAAAAGAACAATTTTGAAATTGAAAGAGAGAGAAGAAATAAAAAGAATAGATTGAAAAATGTACATATTATCATTAAGTTAGAAGTACTTCTAGAAATTAAGAGTGGAAAAAAAATGAAACTTAAGAAACAATTCTTAAGTGCACTAAAGAAATGATGTCTGAATTTGAACTTTATTAGAAAGCACTATGTCAACAAGCACGCTTGTAAGAAAACCTAAGAGTTTCATGGTAGAAACTTATGTGTCCACTGGTTTTATTTTTTTTATTTTGCAGGACTCGTCGGCCACCTTCTGGGATAATGATAGTTTGGCAGCGCTATTGGCCTTGGAGTTGAAGGCAGACCTGCTCGTCCTCCTGAGTGATGTGGATGGTCTGTACAGTGGTCCTCCCGGGGAACCCCAATCCAAGTTGATACACACATACATCCCAGAAATCCATCAGGCGGAGATTACCTTTGGTGATAAGTCTAAGGTGGGCAGAGGGGGCATGCCCGCCAAGGTGAAGTCTGCCATCCACGCGGCTGACAAAGGCACCCCTGTCATCATCACAAGGTAAAAATCTGATTTACATGACATACGCCTGACAAAGGCACAAGCCATACATCGTATTTCATATCAGTCTGGTATATAAACGCCTGATTTCGTGAGAGATACGGAAAATTCCAATCAAAAAAGGAATGCTACTATGCTAGTGATAGTTATTGTCTGTCTTCGTTGCATACTACAATAGAAGATATGATCTTGTTGCAGCGGTTTTACCACGGATAACATTTTAAGAGCACTTCATGGAGAGAGGGTTGGCACTCTTTTCCACAAGGACTCATGTATGTGGGCTAAATCACATGAAGACACTGCCCGAGAAATGGCTGTTGCAGCAAGAGAATGCTCTAAACGACTCCAGGTAATGAAATTGGGTGCTATTGTACGATCAAAATGTTTTGGTTGCTTCTCTGCCATCATCCATAATACATGTTTAGAAATCATACACCACAAAAGCAAGGTGATCTTCTTCCCGTTTTCTTATCTTAAGCGCATTCTGGTATTGCAGAGACTTTCTTTAGACAAACGTAGGAAGATATTGCTGGATATTGCCGATGCTTTGGAAATCAATGAAGAAAATATCAGAATAGAGAATGATGCGGATGTACCTGTTGCAATCCCGAATGGGACGGAAAAACCATTGGTATCTAGACTAACCTTGAAGGCAGAAAAGGTGAGAAACATCAACAACACATCAAAATTTTGCACGTTGGGTTACCTTGTTTGATGTTCCCTGTGCGTCTTGTTTTTTTCCAACTATGTTGCAGATATCAAGCCTAGCCAACTCCATCCGCAAGATTGCGGATACGGAGGCTCCAATCGGACAAGTATTGGAAAGAAAGGAAGTATGCCTTTACATTTCCCTCTACAACATAAAAAAGGCCTTTGATTGTTTAATGATGTAGCTCTTTTTGTTATGTGAACTAATTTTTGGTAATTTATATTCTTCCATGTTAATTGTATCCAGAAAATGAGATTTCGTTCAGCTTGCAGAGGGCCTTTCGATCTCTACATTAATCCTGCATCATTTTTATTTTAAATTTTATGGAAAAATTATACATTGTTAAATGAATAAAATAGAGCCATGTGGTTGAGCTGTTCTTTATTCTTCGATAATTGATATTTATATAACAGAGCCCTGTGGCAGAGTCTGGCTCCAATAAAACTCCGCAAATAAGATGCACAATATATGCGATTTCCGTACGTACTAAAAATGTGTAACTTGTAAAGTTGTCCTACGATACTACATATTGAAACGTGCAGGGATGCACCTCGTTGCTTCTATCCCATGTCGAAGTAATTTTGTACCATTTAGAGCAATCATGTAAATATTTACTTCTGTTGTTCAATCGGATGTGTGTCAAATGATAAAATATGGTTCTGGAATTTCATAGTTGGTTTGCTGGCCGGTTTAAATGGTTAGGGTGTTTCTTTTATCTAACATTATATGAAGTAAGTTCTTATGACTCACTTTTCTGTATTTGAATTATCTGGTCTCCTTTATCATTCTTTCCTGGAAAATATGCGGTGTTGAAGTAGTACCCAGCTTCTGCGTCAATCCCATTTTAAGAACCGTGGAAGTGAACTTCACATCCTTTTCCTCCTCTTCTCAGGAATGATCATGTTAATTATAAACCGACAGATTCAAATGAGTGGGCATGGATTTTCAGAGCTGTAAGAGCTCTGCCTTTTCATTAATAGTCACAGCTTAAAAGGAGAAAAACGCTTCCCTCGCTTGTTATCAGGTTCAGAAGACATCGCTCGCATACCTTTTCTCTTTTTTTAAAGGACGTTTGAATTGATAAAAAAAGAGAAATTAACGAAAAATAAAAGTCATTCAAATAAAGATGTTTACTTACGCGGAAATGATAAAAAAAATTTTTCATAACTTTCGGTTTATAAAAGTTTATGGACTACATTTCATACATGTTACTATTCTCTGCCTACATCGATAACACCTTGAAATTAATCACCCCTACTCTGCAAACTCCTTTGTAAAGAAGAAAAATACTTAGAATTAACCACATCTTCTCAATTTTTTCTTTTCTCTTTAAATGTTAAAAGATGGTACCCAACAAGAAGACCAAAAAGTCGTATTGTGATCCTTTATAACGGTTATTACTTTATGAGAACGAAAAAATCGATGTATGAAAATGTGCCTTGTTCTCAAAAAATTAACGAAACTTGAACATATCCTAAGATTGCGTTTGTAACCGTAATAGGACTTACCAATTTTTTTCGGTAAAATTAACTTATCGAAGAAAGTTGCAGTACGTGGAAATGCATTCTGGGGAGAAAAAAAGAAAAAAACAGTTGCCAACGTAAGTAGATGCAGCTAAAAGGTAACAAATATTTACATTTTATCAGTTCGATGATCGTTAATATTTTTAGTCTTACTCGATGTTGATTCAACTGTCTTACAGGAGACGAGGGTGCCGATTGCCTTATCGCTCCAAATGAGACTTGGACCAACACTCTTCTGCGAATGTTGCTGTTGAGGATGCCAATGTTGATCCGGACGCTACAAACAGCTTTCACTCATGGGCTCATATTGTTGTTGGTCAAAACAATTAGCTGTTCCTCTGATCTTTAGTTTGTCGTCTTTTCTTTTGTTGTTGCTAATTTAATAAATATCTTTAACTTTGGAAAGAAACAGACAATTATCACCCACCGCTCGTGACTTTTTTGTTCTTATCCCTGCTCGCAGATTGCCTCTTTCCGATGGCTCTCTTGTTCAGGTCTTGTTTGGTTAAGTATTTATCATTATTTTTTATTTTTTATTATATATTACATTAATTAATAATAATATTTATTAAATAATTTTAATATATTATATTAAAAATTATTTTAAAATTATTTTAAATTTTTTTAAAATTATATCATTATATATAATTTTTTTTAAAATGTAAATTTTATTTAACTTAATTTTACCTGACCATATTTGTTTGAATGTTTATCAGTAACTTACCTTTTTTATCATGTATCATAACATTATACAATATCATTTATCAAATAATTTTTATATTTTTTACAATTTATTAAATATAACAATTCTTAAAAAAAATATTGTCATCGTAACTCTCAACAAAAATATCATCATTATATTGATATAATAAATATTATTCTATTACATATTTTATTCATTATTTATCACAATTTTTTTTAAAACATTATCATCACATTATTATAATAAATACTATATATTATCTTTTTACTTATTTTTTTTTAAATATTATTATTATTATTTATTATAGACCATATAATTTATAAAAAAACTTAAAATTTAATCAATCTATCAAGTACAAACAAATACACCTTTGGAATATATGGAGAGGAGGATTTTTTCTTAAAAAAGAAATTATTATTTTTAAAATAATTTAATTATATCTGTAAAACTTAAAATTTAAGATTATAAAATTAATAAAAAATTTCCTAATCACCACGATATATACGGTGGCACGGAGAGAGAGATAGATAGAGAGAGAGAGAGAGGGGTGTTCGGGATTTAGTTAAGGTTTTGGAGGTGGGCGGGATCATTCTCCGCTCTGTTCAATTGCGAGGTAAAAGTTGACGACGGCGTCGATGCATCCGACCAGGGCGTTCGTCAAGGATGTCAAGCGCATCGTGATCAATGTCTGCTTCTTACGATCTCTTACTCTTTTCCTGTTCTTTTTTGGTGTTCCTGAGCTGTTGATTCGAGGAAAATGTTATGTACTGCGGGACTTCTTTGTTGTTGTTAGTTTAGGAATTAGTTTTTGCTTGTGCTTTCTGTTTTTATGTGTATTTTCTGTGTTTTTCTTCTATTATTCCTGCAACTGGTCTGGTCTGGTCTGCTTCTAGTCGATGCTAGAAGGTTTTCGTCTTTACGCGTGACTCACTTGAGGTTGTATTGCGTCATGGGATGCGCCAATGTACGTGGATATTGAACCGAATGTGAACCTCTAATTGACATGGCCTTTTGTACCGGCGATGGCGTATTCCTCTTTTTCCTAACTTGGAAAT
The DNA here is from genome assembly GCA_024699675.1 of Amphibolis antarctica. Taxonomy (NCBI): domain Eukaryota; kingdom Viridiplantae; phylum Streptophyta; class Magnoliopsida; order Alismatales; family Cymodoceaceae; genus Amphibolis; species Amphibolis antarctica. Next base: position 11,775 of record JAMKPZ010002538.1, read on the forward strand.
GCGAAGGTGGGGACAGCTGTTGTCACCAGGCCTGATGGTAATTTGGCGCTGGGAAGAATGGGATCTCTTTGCGAGCAGGTACAACTAGTTCAGACCGGAGTTTCTTGCGTAGCTCATATTATTTCATATGGCAATTAGCTTAACTGGAATGACCGGCAATTTATTCTTCTTGTGGAATTTTTCAGATCGAAGAGCTGAACAGCCTTAGTTTTGAAGTCATACTTGTGATGTCTGGCTCAGTGGGTGTTGGCCGCCAAAGGCTGAGACACAGAAAATTAGTCCACAGCAGGTGGTTGTCCCAACTTGTACATGCAAAACAACAATCGAGCATTTTCTTCCTTCTGACTATAATATAGCTTAGTTAATGTTGGAGCAGGAAAAAGTTATATTTTCTCTTTTAAATTGAACTTTAAGAAAGCTATTTCACAGCTTCAGTTTATAGACATTTTTTTGAAGGATCCAAAGAAAGCATCAACTTAGTTTAACATTAAATCAGTATCTAAGGACAATTTCTATGCTGCCTGATTAAAAATGAAACTCCCAGATAAAGATCCATAAATGTTCTGGAATAATAAGAACAAATTTAGTCATAGGCCTAGTTTATAGGGATTTAGTAAACCGTAAAATCGATGAAACACATTTGAAACACTTTGTCATATCTCCTTTCCCTGTTTTGCAAGGCAAACTACGCATTTCTTTTTTGATGCACATGTAAGCACATGTATGTTATAGGTGTTGATCACACCTTGTGCCTAGAACCATGAATTCCTCAAAATAGACCATTAATCAATGTGATACACAATAAAACGTGTATCCATCCCAGATATGGCCAGCTCAAATCCTTTCATGTCATGCCAGATATTGCTTGGAACATGCATGGGATACATTTAAATGGCAATCACATGTTAATTTTGTGTGACTCAATGACGTAACACGTGTTAAAATGCTTTTCACCAGGTTCTGAAGAAAATAAGCGAGTTTTATCTACCACATGACAATATCATTTGCATTTGTCAAGAAAAAATTAAATCAAAAATTCCATGAAAAAAAGTTGCATTTGTGTACACTTCACATGTATCATCACTTTTTTGAAAACAAGGCAAACAGAATTTCTGCAAGCTACTGAATATTTCTGCTTTATAGTTTTGCGGACCTGCAGAAGCCACAAGCAGAAATTGATGGAAAGGCTTGTGCTGTTGTTGGACATAGTGGTCTCATGGCTCTTTACGATACCTTATTTACTCAGGTAAAAATAACTAGATTATTCATCTCATTCAATGGTCTACTGAATATTTTTCCATCTTGAAATGTTGTGTCTATGCAAATAATGTGTTCTGTTGGATTGAGGGGGGGAGGTGAATAGTGAAGTGTTTACAAATAAAAGCAATGGAAATAAAAACTAATTGAATAAATCACAACCATAAAAAGAAAATTTTATAGTGGTTCACTCAAATTGTGTTAATCCACTCCCCAAGGCACTGATCTTGAGATTTTCACTATCTCTCGGTGTTTTACAGGTTTACACCTTAACTTTTACACCAACACCAACCCCTTATGCTTTTACAAGCTCAACAATAACTTATTGACATGGTAACGACTTTGTCCCTTTGCAAAGTACCAATCTTGCAAGTCTCATCACACCCTGCTGAAATAGGTTTGTTAATTTAAGTACAAAACAATGAAAGCACAGAATTATTTTTCATTCAAAACAATGTACTTAATAAAATACTTAGACGCAAGATACAACATTTAAAGCGTAACAATGAAAATACATCATTAAAAACACTTCTTACAAATAAATAAAAATAATGCACCTAAGAGTGTGTTGTAGAATGAAGTTCTTCACGAATTTTCACTTTGCTGATTAACAATAATTTCCTTAATGTGGCCACTGAAGAGTAAGAAGAGAAATGAATATTTTGTAGCTGATCTCTCTCACACTTGGAAAATGATACGACGATGTTTCAATGGTGTCTATTCTACTCTCATTCAAGACTAACACATTTATAACCAAACTTATGGAATACATGGAAATAAATTATTTCAATTACAATCAATTTAATTCAAAAAATACCATACAAATATTTAATTAAAATCTCAACATTTCACATTAACAAATCATGTCCAGTAAATTTGAATAATAAATGCTTATTTGTCAAATAAACAGTAACAAATCATATCAAATTAATTTAAGAGCTTTCCAAAATAAAATGACAACTATTCAGTTATGATATTTGAATTTAAAAAATTCCATATTAATTTATTAGCATTTCATCAACATATATTTCGTTAAGTTTATTTCAAAAAATTTCTATAAGTATAAATAATTAAACCACAAATTATTTAATCATATAATCAATTTTAAATCATGACAAATATATTTTAAATTCAAATTTCAAATAAATCAAATCACCAGAATTAAATTGAATATTTATTCCATACAAACTATATTTAAAAAAAATAGTTTTATTGAATATTTCAATGGTTTACACAAAATCACTTTTATGCTACCCGAAGCATATCTCCAATATACTCGATGATAAGAAAAACTATTTAACATATATGATTGGTATCATCGAAAACCTTATGGGTAGGATTCAACGGTTTAACTGACATAATAAGCATAAGCAACATAATTGAAATATTCAATAAAGTTATTATATTAAAATTAATTTTACTAAGATATAAGTTATGACTTAACCAGACTTTTTCAGTTTTACTTATATTTCTATCGGTTTACCTGAATTGTCAACAATTTAACTAAGTAGCGTATACTTGACTGAAATGGTTTATTCAGGCATAGTCTTGGTTTACTAGTTAATAACTTATAATTGTCACCTGCCATAACTTAATTTAAATATCAATAGAAATTATACTAAGGTAACAAAAACTTATATATTCATCATCAAAATCAACAGGATATATGAAATCAACCAATTCACTAATTAAGTTTTTCATCATCAAAACCATAATTAAAACATTGTCAATTATAATTAAAATTTTTTCCTTATCATGTTCAACAAAATCTCCAATAGAAATTATGACAGGAATGCCATTTTGATGCAGCTGGATGTCTCCTCAACTCAACTCCTGGTGACTGACGAAGATTTCAAAAATGAGGATTCAAGATGGCAGCTTTGTGAAACAGTTTCTTCATTGTTGGCTATGAGGGTTATTCCTATTTTTAATGAAAATGATGCAATAAGTACTCAACGTGATCCATATGAGGTATACTTCAATTCTTTTTTTTGGCAGAAATGGCAGGGTGATTACAGATTACAAATATTTTGCTAACGAACTCATCCACTGATTGGGAAAACCTAACGGAAAGAAATAGCACATTCTATTTGCAAAAATGCCAAAAACATCTTACAAATAAATAATTGGTTTATGGTGCACTCAGCAAAAGCATGTGTAATGCAATCCTATATCTGACCTGCAAATAATCAGGGAATCAAACTGTAAGAAATTCACATATTTTTAGCTACCAGTTTGGATGAATAAATAACTGGCACTTTCTACCTGCAGTCACCCTACAAATGATACTTAAGATGTCTGTGTAGGTGCCACCTAGGTGCAAAAGACATTATAAAAATGCTAGGCCTTTTCAACGCATTTTCACGTGTTAGTTTTTCCAATCTTTCTTATATATGTCTAATAAGATCATTGCCTTTTATTTTGATCTTGTTATATGTTTGCATTCTATAACTTCCTAGCATTTATTTAAGTCTATAATTGACATCCATTTATATAGGAAAAAGTCAAAACAGCATAGTCTCACAAGAGCATTTGCATTATGAGCCCAACTCTTTTGGAACGTCCTAAAAGGGAAGTCCAACACATCTTGGGCTTGAAAGTTCTGTGTTATATGATGGGGTAAAATATTCTGCCGATTATACTCCAATGGAATACCTACATCATAATTGGTTCATCTTGTTAAGATGATGTAATCCTAAAAAGAGAAAAACACCTTTATTGGAAAGGTTCAAGAAATTTTATTTCTTGGTAACCATTTTTGTTGAAGGTAGTTACTCTTTATAGTGTAAGAGGATGTCGTAGCCATTCAATGGGTGAAGGAATAGGACTTATCATTTTATAAAATAGAAATGACTACAAGAAACCAATAAGTCTCTGTTCATAGACAATCAATATCTTCTACACTTGCTTTGCTTTTTATAGATTATTTAAATCAGTAATATTAAATATGATGGGAGGGAAAAAAAGCTTATGTTGAGCTTTCATTGATCATTTGCAGAATTTAGTTCTAGTTTCTTCTCTTGCAATGCCTAGGAGTTGCTTAGGCATCCAAGGTGCCTTAAGTCAGTATCTATGTATCTTGATGTCTTGTTACCTATCCTACAAATGCATAAAATAGATTCCAAAAATAGCAATTCAATTCCACGATAGTGATAAGAAATAAGTGTAAGGAAATAAAAGAGACATAATGAATTTTTGTAGTAATTCTTTAACTGAGCATGCCATTACTTTTGGTGTTTTCAAATGATTATAAGCTTTTTGTTGGTGTTGTGATGATCATGTCCTTGTAGTCTTTACATATAGAGGCATTGTCCTTGTAGCTTCTTTTGTTCTCATATGAACAACACATTTGCTGATTATGAGCTTGTTATTAATCTCTTCCTATATTACGACAATAAAAGGCAAGGAAATGTGATCAATTTTGTCAATTGGAACTTTACACGTCACATGAATCACCAACTTCCTTAGCCACTTTGGGTGCATGACCCTTTCCAATGTCAAAAGACTCAAAACAACCACATAGAAAATCCTAACCTTAATGACTTTCAACCTTCTGGATCACTCTTATCATAGTTATGGTGTTTGTTAGATCAGTTGAATAATGGAGAATCTATTTTTTGCTTAGGAAATAAGCATTAAGATAAGGAATCCATCTTTTATTACGATTGTAAGGTCTATTTTTAAAATTTGGTAGATCTTAATATTTATGGATGCAAAAAATATCTATGGATGTTCCTATCTACATCCTATCCATTTTTGTTTGGATGCAAATATCCATATCTACTAGGATTGCAAAATGGATCTTGATAGTTGAACTGAATCCAAATTTGAATAAATATTTTTTTTGAATATGGATATATTCATTTGAATACAAACTCAAATAGGGATTTTGATTTCTAGAATTTCTTGAATTCAAATATGGATGCAAATATTATTAATATTTTTGAATAGGAATATAGCCATTTGGATTTGTTACTCTTTTAAATGAAAAGACTTAGTTTTAAGATTTTGAATCTTTGATCACCACCAACACATTCATGTGACATAAGTTTCCTTGCTTAGGCCTGATTCAAACCCATCATTTTGATATTCTAAACCAAATGATTGATATAACTCAACTGTTTCTGGTTTACTAATGCCAAACAACCTTATTGAGCAAAGTTAACTCAAGCTAGACAAGCAACCCATGGCATATTCATTTTCCATTAGCGATTCATCATGTGCTTTCTCTTGATTGGTCAAACCCCACATATCACTATTAACTACAATGACAACTATAAGTATTCCATTAATGCACTCATTACAAGACTGGAGGTAATGTCTTGTCATAAACATTGGAGAGTCCATGGATTTCCTCACACCAAGGGTTAAATGTATTATGACTAATGTTGTATTAAATATACATAGGGATTGGATTAAATGGATATGCAATTTCCCTATAATACCTATATCCACACTCATAATATAAACAACCACTAATATAATGAATTCTGATAGATACATAATTTTTTTGAATCTAAATGTATATGCACACAAATGCTGGTGATTCATGATGGATGCAAATCTGTTTTGTTACGCTTATAGTTTTTAATAATTATGTTGATTTTATAAATAATATAATTATTAACAAATCCCTAAGATTAATGGAGTTTACTTTCCAAAACATCACCTCTTTGAAAGTTAGACTAAAATTTATAATATTTCTGAAATTTAATTTTCTATTTTTGAAGTTTTATAAAATTGCAATAAGTCCTAAAAGGCTGACACCTTATTTCAATCCTTAACTAATTTAAAAAACTATAACCTTATTTATATCACTTAATATATTGAATTTACATAAAAATTCATAAAATTATTGAAAATGATTTCTTTGTTCATTTGTAATCATGTGATGTCACAAAACTTCCTTTCATCAATCAATAAATTACTTGGCTCAAATTTAAGAATGAACTAAAAAAATAATTCAACCTAAAGTAAATTGATGATGGTAAGAGTGCATTTTTTAAAAAGCCGTGGAATCATAACTTTTCATAAAAGGTTCTTTCCAGAATGGAAATACCAAACACGTTTTCTTCTAGGACTTATATTGAAATTGTTAATAAAAAGTTATAGAATGTAGTTTGTCAGAAAAAGCCTGCTTTTCATGCCAAGTTGCAGATTAAGAGGCACTTTCAAACACATCTTCAGATGCATGACAACTTTTTTGAGTAATTCAGTTTAATTTATTATTATATTTAATATTTGAATTAGGATACTATAGTTATTGTTCGCATATTAGAAGATGATAAAAAGTATGTGATATATTCATACACAAATATGTTATCTGTATTCATTGAATATATGCTTTTGGTAGCTATGAGTATGTTTTTACTTTCTATATTTTTATCTGACTTATCTAGATATGTTACTTCTAATTGTATCCATATCTTTTGAGGATATGGTTATTATTTTCTCATTCATATGGTTTATGTATTCTTTGCACTTGAAATTTAAAAATGGACATGTTTATGAAGACACTCTTATTATTGATATTCCTTGCCCTAGCATTCCTATCCACTCAAATACAAAGAAAAACAGGTTCCACTTTTAATGCACTATTGTAAGACGCTTCTATATTGCTTTTTCTTGCTGGAAACATTTCTAAAATTTTGTAGATGAAAGTTCCTACAACAGCAAGTACATATCCAATTTTTATGTAGATGCTATCAACCTTCTGCTACTTGAGGTGTTCTTTTCAACAGATTTGCTCATAGTGTTTATCACCTTTATTTTGAGGCAAACATCTTATTTGATATGTTTGTGACTTTTCATTTCATTTATGTTGCAGGACTCTTCAGGTATTTTTTGGGATAATGATAGTTTAGCAGCTCTATTGGCTCTGGAATTGAAAGCAGATCTTCTTGTACTCCTGAGTGATGTAGAGGGTTTATATGATGGTCCTCCTGTAGAGCCCCATTCAAAGTTAATAGATACTTACAATATGGAAATTCATCAACCAGATATTACTTTTGGGGACATGTCTAGGGTAGGCAGAGGGTGCATGACTGCTAAAGTAAAATATGCAATCAATGCTGCTCGTGCTGGGACTCCAGTTATCATCACAAGGTAAACTTTCTCAATCTTTCATTTTTTCCAAGTTAAAAGAATGACAAACCCAATGCATGAGGTTTCCACCAATGTAGGAACTAGGAACTAAGAAGGGCTTAATTCCTTGGATTCGAACACATTATGCTTAGGTTACAATAAAGTAATCTTATTATTACACCATGACCTGCCTTCTGAATTAATTCTCCTTTCCTTACAGGTACATATATAGGCATTCCATGTTCATTCATTAACTTAAAATAAAATTATATACATCTTTTTGTTTACAACAGTATTTCTGTCAATGATATTCTACCACTAGTATTTTATATTTCATAGGTGACTCCAATACACAAGTGCTTAATTTCTTATATACATAATTTATATATATATATGACATAATTGCAGTGGTTTTACTACAAATAACATTCTGAAAATACTTCAAGGAGAGAAAGTTGGTACATTATTTCATAAAGATGCACACCTATGGGCTCCACCAAAAGAAGTTAGTGCTCGAGAAATGGCAGTTGCTGCAAGAGAATGTTCTAGAGGACTTCAGGTACTGAAACAATTAAGTAATATGCAAATTATGGTTAAGTATTCTGCATCTTTGGTTGTCTTTTGAGCTTCCAAACTTTTTTTTTCTCTCAAGTGCGTTTTCATGCTGCAGAATCTCTCTTCGGAAGAAAGAAGAAAAATTTTACTCGATGTTGCTAATGCCTTGGAGGCCAATGAGGAGATTATAAAAATCGAGAATGATGCAGATGTTTCTGCTGCAATTCATGCTGGTATTGAAAAACCATTAGTTTCTCGACTAACTTTGAAGCCAGGAAAGGCAAGACTTCTAAAAACCTCAAACATTTGCTCTTTTAGATATTTTTGATTGGCCATTTCATTTGAGTCCCATATTTTTCCCGTTTTCAGATATCAAGCCTGGCAAACTCCATCCGTAGACTTGCGGAAATGGAGGAACCACTTGGCCAACTTTTGAAAAAAACAGAAGTAAATATTCCATCTATTTTCTTTTCAGAAACCGTAAAATTTGTTTTTGGATTTTTAGTTGCTTATATCATGTAGCACTTTTTGTTAGTTCTAAATCTCAAATAAATGTTTGGGATTAGAGATTATCTTCATTGAGACATGGTTGTGAAATTAATCAATGAAACGTTCTTTTGTGGCATGTTCAAACAGAGAGATTGTCTATTCTTTTGGATAATTCCATTGAAAATTTCTTTTGGCATATTAATCAGAGAGATTACCTATTCTTTTGAATTATTCTATTTTTTTTCCTGAAAATAAATCCTCATCCAGCTTGCAGATGGCCTAATCTTGGAGAAATCATCATGCTCCCTTGGAGTTCTGCTGATTATATTTGAGTCCCGACCAGATGCCCTTGTTCAGGTAAAGTATCATTAAAAAAGTTTTAAAGTCATTGCTAAAAGGATAATTTAAATGTTATTTAGTTAGATTGGTTATTATTTGCTTAAAGCCATTATTTTGTTCATGATAGATTGCATCAATTCAAGAATGCTTTAAGGTTTTGTCCTATTAACTTGACCTACAGCACTACATTGTACATATTAAGGAATGAAGTATTGATATTGTATCTTTTGTAAGTATGCAATGTTTCCCTATTGAGCAACATACCTTAGGGATTGCTCCATAAAAGCCTTATCTTCAAGATCATCATACAATAAGCATTGTGGAGATCCAACTGATAAAGAAACCAAGAGTTATTCATCACAACTAATAGAATAACCTAAATAGAGTTAAGACTAGCAATTAAAGAAAAGGTCTTTGCATAATTAAGGGCTTAAGTCTATATAAACCCATGAGCAACTAGATCTCCAAAGAACCATTAACTTTATGCTTAATGGTGGATACCCATCTACAGTTGATTACTACAACATCTTTAGGATGAGTCATTAGTTTCACATGCTCCTAGTACTCAATGCTTGCATTTTATCATCCATAGTGGCCATCTATTATGAAAGGGTTAGTGTTTCTTCATAATTTCTAGAAATGAATTTTAGGCTTTGTTTGTATATGTGAAAATGATGAGAAAAGAAATGACGTTGAATTTAGGAATTGACAAAAAATAAAAATGATGAAATTTGATGGGAAATTGTAAGTGTAGTGTGTTTATACACGTACGAGAAATGACAGGAATCCCAAAATTTAAGTGTTTGTGTCTACATGGGAATTGTTAGGAATGTGAACATCATAATTTTGTATAAACACATTCTTACCATTTTATGACTTTTTAAATATGTTATATTAAATAATAATATAAATATGTTTTTATATTAATAAATATTAATTTTTATGTTTTTTTTACAATACTAGAGAAATGTTAGTGGAGATTGAAGATGACTTTAGTCTAGATCGAAGTAGTTTTGACTAACTATTAAGCATGGGTCGATGACAGGGCAGGGGAGGGGTGGGAGTAAGGTGAGGTTGGAGTAGGTTGGGAGAGGTGTGATTGTCGAAGTGTTATCGAGGGTGGGAGTATTGGTGAGGTGGGAATGGGTTGGGAGAGAGGTGTGAGCAGAGCGGTACAAGAAATACGGATGATAATCAAGAGCACCAGGAGATCAAAACTATCGTGTCTATGTAAAAGGAATGATAAAGGAGTTTTCAATGAGGACTAATGTGTTTATTGAAGGGTTGTGGGAGATCGAGCAGTGGCATGTTCTTCAAAAGGGTTATAGGAGGCATTGGTTGAGGGCATCGTGGTTCGTAAGGGTGGTGAGAGATTTAGATTTCCTGTTTTTTTGGCAAGGGGGGTCATGAAATGGGGCATAAGAAAATGAAGCATTAAAACATTACGATGGAAAATGATAGGAAATGACTCTCATCATTTTCCATTGGCACAAATGACCATCAAATTTCAATCAATGGGAAATGACTTTTCCATAATTTCCTTTCTTATGAATTCTGGGTGCACAAACACCCACCTAATGATAATGGGCAAATTGGTGAAATTTAGAGCTAAAAAAATCATACGAGACAAAATGGGAAATAAGATGTGTAGTAGTGGTTTGTTTACCTTTACAATGTATAATGAATATATCAAGATTTGAGATAGCAAGATTTGCATCTAATAAAGGGGTTGATATGGTATTTTTAGCAAATATTGAAATTGTCTTACCAATAAGCCTACACTAGGCATGCTTATTTGGGCAACATAGTTAGTGACTGTGGATTTTATATTATTAAAATTAATTGACAAGGGAGAAAGAATTTATAAGTGATATAGGAGTCAGTTTTACTCATCGTTTTTAATATATAATTATTTTTTCAACAAGTCCCTATGTTAGTAAGTCTCTCATTAGAGTATTTTACATAATGTCTTATGTATAGCATGCATGTATTGATTTTGATATTATGTTATGTTATCACACTAAAATCAATTGATTAATAGGAAAAAGCTCATAAGTAATATAAGTGTTTTAGTTTTACTTATCGTTTTCAATGTGTCACTATTTTTCTCAACAATGACAATTTTTTGCTTTGAAGTAGAGTAGTAGGGTCAATATAGAGAGGCTATAGTAGAGGATCAATATTAGATAAAACTCAAATTTGTCAAAATATGGTGTATCCTTCAAAAAATTAACATCAGCTAAGATAATGTAGCGATGTGTGGGACGATGATAACAATGATATCTATTTTGAATACAAAAGTAATTGACAATGACACATTTGATTGAACGAGGAGCAAATTTATTAAAACCTAGAATTAAATCATTGATAAATGTAATATAACCAAAAACTCTGAGAGAAAGAGAAAACAAATCTTTTTGAGAACATAGGTGATTGGAATGAGATTTCTCCCCTTAACGAGGAAGACGACATATGGTTGATAAGATAAAAGGTGGTAAGAATAGCATTAAACTATAAATATTTAGGAATTTACATTTTAATTATAGAAGTGCGAGCAACATCTAGGAGATGATGTTTTTGCTTAGAACTCCATTCTATTGAGATGTGGTTTGGTGAATAATTTTACGATATTTTTTTAATTTTTTTTTACATCATTTTGAACAAATTCTAGGATGTCATCATTATGAAATATTTTAAAGAGTAATAGCAAACTGATTTATTATTTCATTAAGAAACTTTTCTATTACATCAAAGATATGTTTATGATGTTTTAACAAATAAACTTAACAAACTCTAGAAAAATCTTTAACAAAGATAATATAGTAATGAAAACTTAGAATAGATAAAATATAAATTGGTCCCTGAACATCATAATGAATCTACTCCAATAGACTCTCACTAGAAGACAAATCACAACTCTTATAGGTAAACTATGATTGCTTACCTATAACTCACACCTAATAGGACTTACAGAAACTGAAGGAATAAGCTTTTGAAGTTTATGACTGGAAGGATGACTAGGCCTACGGTGCCACAAGAGAGAATTTATTAGAGTTTGCAGCTAAGGTAAGCTCATGAGGAATATCATTTTTGTTCAGCATGTAAATATCTTTCTCGTCCACGTTCATGGTTCAAATCAATTTTCGTCTTCATTTACAAATCCTAGAATCTATAATGAAAATAAAGGAATGTAATATAACAAAAGAGTTGCTTAATATTGAAACTATTGGACAAACGATTAAACAGGAAAATCAAGGATGTGAAGAACTTTTTCAAGTGAAAGTTGTGAAGTGACATAAATAAGGCATTCACTAGAAATTGTACAACTTTGTCCATTAACAAGAGTGATATAATAAATGATAGTTAACTCTAATAGGTGGGAGAAAAGGGTCGTTGTCCCTAACTTGTGAGTGGATGTACCAAAATCTAATTCAAGAATTATGAGAAATAACATGTAGGACATTTATACTTGAGAAGATGGTAGGAGCAACCATGGCAGTGGAGGTCTAAGTGGCTCATAATTAAAGAAGCTCATTGTAGTTTGATTGAGAGATGGTAACTGTGTGCTATAGAGGTAGCATCTATGGAGGCAAAATTAGCATTTGAAATTTTTCTAGCATCTATCAAGTAGATGATTTTGCCTGCCAGAGTGTTTATGCAAGGAGATATGACAGTGTTTCAAATGTGTTTCATCAATTTACAGTTTACTAAATCCTTATAAACTAGGCCTTTGACTAAATTTGTTCTTCTTATTCCGCAACATCTATGGATCTTTATCTGGGAGTTTCTTTTTTAATCAGGCAACATAGAAATTGTCCTTAGATACTGATTTAATGTTAAACTAAGTTGATGTTTTCTTTGGATCCTTCAAAAAAAAGTCTATAAACTGAAGCTTTGAAATAGCTTTCTTAATGTTCAATTTAAAAGAGAAAATATAACTTTTCCTGCCCCAACATGCACTAAGCTATATTATAGTCACAAGGAAGAAAATGCTCGATTGTTGTTTTGCATGTGCAAGTTGGGGCACCACCTGCTGTGGACTAATTTTCTGTGTCTCAACCTTTGGTGGCCAACACCTACCATGCCAAACATCACAAGTATGACTTCAAAACTACGGCTGTTCAGCTCTTTGATCTTAAAAATTCCACAAGAAGAATAAATTTCCGGTCATTCCAATTGAGCTAATTGCCATATGAAATAATATGAGCTATGCAAGAGACTCCAGTCTGAACTGGCTGTACCTGCTCACAAAGAGATCCCATTCTTCCCAGTGCCAAATTAGCATCAGGCCTGGTGAGTGGTGACAACAGCTGTCCCCACCTTCGCATTTCCAAGAGGAAAAAGAGCAATACACCATTGCTGGTACAACCTCGAGTTGTGTGTAAAGATGATAACCTTCTAGCATCAATTAGAAGCAGACCAGACCAGTTGTAGGAATAATAAAATAGGCCTATGACCTGTCACAGTGTTTACACAAGGTTGTTTCACTCACTTGATCGTCTCTGACCTTGTGAGGCATTGTTGCCTTGGCCTCCACTTCTAACACCTGTGGACAACAACATTGCTTGCTTTGTCATACTAGTAGGTGTAGTTGAGATGTGCAAGACTCTGTAGAAAGTGCATTGAAAGCATGGTCATGAATTTGAGTGGCCAAATCAAGGTTAAGACCTACAAGGAAAATGACAGTGGTACCTTTTTTCTTGTAGTGCTTCATGGTGCGAATATCAGCAAACAAACTATTGATACACCTGAAGCTCCTCTAGTAAGGTTCACAAAGTGTTGTAATAGTCATGAACAAAATGCTTTCACAAAAGAGAGGTTACAAGACTATTGATATTTGGGAGTCACTTCCTTATTTATCCGTTTACCCAAATACCCATGTAACATAACAATAACGAAGTCCTAATAGATCAAATGGAATCAATGCAAATCACAAAATATATTTATCGAAAATCATTAATGTACACTGAAAATCACTAAAATTCTCTGAAAATTACTAATATTCTCTAATATATTCACTAATACTCATAGAAAATCACTGATATTCATAAAAATTCAAAAATTGCAAGAAACCTTAAAACATAACATAAATATCTTGGATTTGCTATAAAAAAAGAAATAAGGTAGAAAGGAGAATCCACCTTAGGATGGAGCTGCAGGAGAGAAATTAAGTGTTTTGATTTGATGCCTTCAACCAAGGAAAACACCTTTGGAGTATAGACCAGTGCCCTTTTATTTCATAGACAACAAAGATCTACCTAATTGGAGTAGAAATCAAGAAGATTGAAGAGGAGAGAAAATCACTTGCAACTCCAATTGTTGCACTTGCTATTGACAGGTCAAAAGGATCAACCAATCCCTTAAAGATCGGTCAACCCTTGTAAAGGATCAGTTGATCCAAATCTATTCCATACCAAAAATTCTTGGATTTGACTGATATGCTAATCTAAATCCGATTTGTGATCTGAAATCAGTCAATCAAAGGGATTTTTGGTAACACACCCAATTATTGGATTGGTTAGCAAAACAGTAATATAAAATATGCTAAAAGATCCTTCTGGCTTCTATAATATCCCATCTCTTGGTGGAGAAGCGACCTTGCAAAGGTTGACATCTTTTCTCTCAAAGACTATGAGCTGGTCTTGTTTCAGTTTAACACTGCATTTTTTTTATTAGTTTTCTCAGATTGCTTGCAAGTCAAATCCTATTTGTGAATGGATTCAATGAAATAACTTTTAATTGTAGAAAAAATTGAAATAGAAGAAATTTACTCATGCAAATGAATACATGCTTTGTTTTTCTTTTTGATAATGAAATGCTTATATTATTACATCCCTGGCTTCGTGTTGTGTTCCTTATCTCTTGGCAGATAGCTTCCCTTGCAATACGGAGTGGGAATGGCCTTCTCCTAAAAGGTGGAAAAGAAGCCATGAGATCTAATGCAATATTGCATAAGGTTTAGCTTTTTAACCAAGGATGTTCTGAATAACAAGTCTCTGTGCTGCTGATAATCTGTCTTCTAATTGAGATAGCTTTTCAGGTTATAACAGGAGCCATACCAGATTTTGTTGGTGGAAAGGTTATTGGGCTTGTGACCTCAAGAGATGAAATTCCTGATTTGCTGAAGGTGAGTAAAGGATCTAATATACAAGGAGACATAAGATTATTCTAATAAAGGCATCAGCTGATTGTTAGCATAGATGCAATTTCATATTTCACACTTCCACTACTTCCTTTAGCTTGATGATGTGATCGACCTTGTAATCCCAAGAGGCAGCAATAAGCTAGTTTCTCAAATCAAACAGTCAACAAAAATCCCTGTTCTTGGCCACTCTGGTGAGACAAGTTCTTAGCTACTTGCCTTCATTGTTATGTATGCACCACTTACATTGTTACATGGAAATTTCATTATTTTTCAATGACATGCAGATGGAATTTGTCATATTTATGTTGATAAATCAGCTGATTTTGTGATGGCCAAACACATTGTACTGGATGCAAAGATGGATTACCCTGCAGCCTGTAATGCAATGGTATTTTCTGCTTCACCAACAAACTAGATAGTTGGGTAGCATAGCTTTATCTTTATTGATGGTAGTTAGTGTTAAACTAACAATAAGAAAATTCATATGAAAGAAGGAGCAAACTTACCACACTAGGTTTCCACCAATGTAGGGTCTAATTATACACAACCTTACTCCATACATAGAAAGAATGTTTTCTAAGACTCAAACCTATGACTTCTGATCACAATAGAGTTATCTGACCATTGCATCAAGGCTTTACCCTCAAGTCATATGAAATTTTATCAAAAACTGGATATGCCATGGGGAGGGCATACATTTAACATGATCTACCGTTCAGAGGGTAAGTAATCTGTCTTACATGAAAACTATTAGATGATTTAGGCTTTCCATATTTCTAATCAGTTTGCCACTTGAGTTCTGCTCTCGGTTCAATATCTGGTATTTACCTTGAAAAAAATGAGAAAACCAAATATTTCCGAAATCTATCTAGCATGAACAAAATAAACTCCTAATGAAAATATTAATTATGCATAATTTTTTCATTATGTTCTAATTATTCTACCTACTTAATAAATTGATTTATGTTAATATTATGGAGGTTATTTTAGTAAGTCAATGGAGAGAAGGAATTTATGTTTTTTAACTTTGATTAATTAAATTAACACATTGATTGTTGTTTATATGAAGCTCGTATTACTTGAATCGAAGGTTGTTAAAGTGCCTAGGCATTGGCCTTGGGGTGCCTTGGGTGCCCAGGTGCATAGGCGTTGGTGATGCCTAGGTTTTTTTTTTTTGAAGTTAATCTCTGTACATTTTTTTCAGTTTTTAAGTGTGTATAAACAATAAAAAACATGCATATATATTAAAACAGGAAATCAAACATGACTTTTAGGCCCATAATTTGTTTCAAGTTTCAAGTGCTCAACATGAAAATAAACATACAAATCCTTAATGAAAATGCCTCTCATTGCATTGTTCTTCTTCCTCTTGAGATTCTTCTCATTCTTCTTTTTCTTCTTCCACAATTGCTTCCCATTGCACCAAACTTCCACTTCCACTACTTGATGTAAATGCTGATTTTTTGCTTGAAGGCAATTGTGAAGTGTCTACTTGATCTGATTGCTGCTTATGGCATTTCCACTGAATTGATTTCCTTCTTGTGCTTGCTTCTTAGAAATTAAGGAAAAGGAAAATTTGGAAATTTTTTCATTGTTAAAATGATAAAAATCTAGAAATTTTTTATTTTTTTTAAAATTAAATATAAATTTTCTTAAATTTTTATAAAGTGCCTAAATGATCTTATAAAATTTTTCATTTCCAAATTTTTAATATTTCTACAATGAAAATATTTTCAATTTTTCTTTTTCATTGATTTCCATGAGACACAAACCCCTTAGGAAAAGGAAAATTTGAAAATTTGAAATGAAGCATTTCATCTCTCTTTTTCCGTTGCCCCGTTTGTGCACGCGGAAATGAAATGACGGGATTTCATTTTAGTGACGGGATTGAATTGAAATGAATTGAATTCCGACGCAGAACTGTTTGTGCACATGTCGGAATTGAATAGAATTAGGAATGTTTGTATTTGTGCACATGTCGGAATTGAATTGAATTAAATTAAATTAAATAATAATTATTTCATATAAATTAAATAATAATATTATAATAAAAAAAGGAATTTAAAAAAAATAATGTACAAGTCTTTCTATAATAATGTTTGAAATAGGAATTTTAAATGTATAATGTCTGAAATAATAAACAAGTCATTATCATTTTAAAGGAATATCAGATATTTCTATTTGCCCACATCATTGTCATTATCTCTTTACGCATTTTATCTGCAATGTCCTTTATCGTAATTTGACTTGATTCAACATCATAACCTTCAAGCTCATTAACTTCATGTGTAGTTGGATCAACATTACTTTTTATGTCATCAATATCATTTTCAAAATCCTCAAGTAAATCTGTTTGATCTGCTCTACGAATAAAGTTATGTAATAAACATGTTAGGACAATTTTTGCTTGGGTTTCAAAGGAGACTGACATGTAACCTTGCAAAATAGCAAATCTATGCTTTAGTACGTCAAAAGTTTGCTCAATTACTGATTGTAATTGTGAATGTTTTTAATTAAAATTTTCAATTACATTTGAAGGAAGACGATTTGCATTATATTCACTCAAATGATATCTAACTCTACGAAATTGGCAAATAAATTCTTGTCGATTTGGATATCTTGCATCAACTAAATAAAATTTCCCTGCAAAAGATGAAGTAAATAATAGTTGCAATTAACTAGACTTCACCTGCATTTAATTACGTCATGTATTTCGTACCTAAAGGAACTTGTAAACCATTTGGTCAACTTATTGCATTTTGCAAAATCTGTATATCAGTAGCAGATCTTTCCCATTTATTAAGAACATACACAATTTCCATGTTAAAATTACAGGCTGCTAATACATTCTAAGATAATTCACCTTTTCTATTTTTATATCTTGCATTTTGTTCTCCATAAATGGTAGCCCTGACATGTGTCTCGTTAATAGCCTTAATGCAATTCTACAGAAAAATGTGTTAATAAGAAATAATTATGTGCAAATAATTGAAAACACTTATAAAATACTTACCTTAAAATACAGATACACATTTGAATCATTACGGATTTTATGTGGTGTTGATGATGCCGGCTTACCTAAAAGATGTCCCAATTTCAGTATAGCACTTAACATTTCATTAAAATGTGCTAATTGTCCACCCTGATTGATGAAAACATTCCATTGATACTCCATATCTTTGATTCTGTCACTATAACCAGGAACATGACAAATTTCTCTTCAACATTAATATTTTTTCCATCCAACACAACCTTTTCTTGTCTTAATAAATTGCAAAATTGAAAGAACACAGTTTGACTCATACGATAAATTTTTTTGCAATTGTATGCTTGTTGTGGATCTGAAATATCTAACAACTTTTGCACGTATTCTGCACCTTCTTTACTATAAATTCTTTTTGTAGCATTAGAAGACACATTTAATTCTGAACTTGCTATCTGTATTAACAACTATGCATAATTCATTAACTTATGCATTCTTCGCTTTTTTATGATATGACTTTGGATTATCATTCTCAATAACTTCAGCTTATCATTGTCATCTATTTCAATCTGAACAATATTATCAATGAATCATAAGTCATAATAGCAAAGAAAACACTACATCATATACAATAACATAACATAATTAATAACATAAGTTAATAATGTTCATGACATAACACCACATTCCTGAACAATAAAAATATAGGTTTAATATAGAACAATACATAACACAGTACATAACAGAACTTCACACATTACAAACATAACAAATAGCTCTGCAATAACAGTCAACTACATAACAAATACACTCATAAACACATTACTTATACTATATTAAATTTCAACCAGTTCATCCGCATCTCCTTAGGAACATTCAAGAATTGAAAACGTTTTCCCTTATTCTCAAAAAGGTTAATAGTCGTAAATATTTGTTGTTCAGTAAGACTTGGAAGTGAAAATACAATATTCATGCAAGTTGCATATTCAGATTTATTATTGTCCACCATTTTCAATTTCTTTTCTTCATCTGCAATACGAGTGATAATGCTAAGTATGCCTTGTACATCTGCATTTTTATTATCAACTAATTTAGCAATTAATGTACTAACATTCTCAACTGTTTTGACCAAAGACTCCTGTTGTTTTGCATGAGGTCTAGGTGGCTTTCCCTTTTTCAATGACTCATTGGCTTCTATGGATGTAGAAGCACTTTCCACTTCAAGTTCATCAGTCATAGGAATATAACTACATGAATTGTATGTGTTTACATGATCATCATTTAAATTTACACAACCTTGAAAGTCACCCACATGTACACTACTAGATCCAGTAGTTGTGTTGTTTTTGAAAATTGTCTGAAGATGATCATATATTAAACATAACTTTCCAACATAAGATGCACACTTAGGATGTTGCTACAAAAATAAAAGTATAATCAATATTTTAATCATATGTGTTATACAAAAAAGTTTAAAACAAAATTATTTCTAACCTCAACAAATGAATTCCACACTTCCTAAGAGACTTCTGCATAACCACACACGTCTCATCCAAATCCACTTTACTAATCTATTTTCGTATATATCTTATACATTGTTCTCCATGTTTTCATTCTATTTTCTATATTTTTTTTTGAATGTTTAGTCCACTTTTTTCATTGTACATCTTAATTACTTCAATCCATGTTTCAGATTTAATCTTGTCATCAGATGTTTTCCCATTTCTCTTTTATTGCCTCACATATTAACTCTAGAATTATCTCCTCTTATTTTACACTCCAACTGAAATAATTCCTTCCACTAGTTTTCTTTTTTTGAACTGATGTCATTTACTGAAAAATAAGATAGGATGATCAATGCAAATATATTCTAAAAAATTTATTTAGACAAATATCAATGCAAACACTTCAGTTTACTAAAATATACTCTATAAATACCAAACATTATAAACATAAAAAATATTTCAATTTATTAAAAATACTTCAATTTACTAAAATATGCTCTATAAATACCAAACATTGCAAACATAAAAAATATTTCAGTTCACTAAAATTAATGCAAACATAAAAAATACCAAACTTCAACATTAAAAATATACACAAAATACCAAACATTATAAACATAAAAAATATTTCAATTTACTAAAAATACTTCAGTTTACTAAAATATACTCTATAAATACCAAACATTACAAACATAAAAAATATTTCAGTTTACTAAAATTAATGCAAACATAAATGTATTCAAGCATTCATTGGTAAAATGTATTCAAAGAAAAATATTGATTAATATTGGTAAAATGTATTCAAACAAAAAGTATAATCAATATTTTGCATGCATTGTGAAATTAGGGAAATTAGGGTTAGGGCTTGCAAGCCTTTGGACAGGAGGGGCGATCGGTCGTGCGGTGTGTTGGGGTTCGTGGACTAGCGATCGACGGTGTGGGGGTGATTGGCCGTGTGGTGGCAACTTCGCGTGGCGATCGACGGTGCAGGGGCGATCGATCGTGCGAAACGGGGGAAGGGGAGATCGGCAGTGCGGGGGTTGCACCCTGACTTCGCGAAAGGGGGGTAGGGGTGCGGCGCCCAACTTCGCGGAAGGGGAGATCGCGGCGGGGGGGAAGGGGTGTGTCGCCCAACTTCGCGTAGGAGAGATCGGCCAAGGGCGGCCCGACGTCGCACACGAGGTCGGAGGGCGGGGAGTCGAGCTACGTGCGGAGGTCTGAGGGTGGGCGCGAGGGGCGACAAAAATGAAATCAAGGGGTGAAACTGTCGATTTCATTTCCGTCGGCGTACATTGTGTGAACAGTGTTATGGAATCCGACAGAAATGAATTCCCTCATGCACAAACAACCCGTCCATGAGAAATGAATTCATTTCTTTTTATTTCCGCCCTGCACAAACACCCACGCATTGTCAATTTAAAATGAATTGGGTGCTATTGTGACAAACATCCCTTATCCGCTAATGAGATGTCTTTTCATCCCACTAGTATTTTTTTTCCCACATAGCAAGCATTGTAGAGTATTTTTATCACCAAGATCTGGTCACCATGCATACTTCCAGCCTGGATCATTGGACCTAACTTGCCTTGATGGATCTTTTACTAAGATTGGATCAGTAATGGATGGATGC
Source organism: Amphibolis antarctica (assembly GCA_024699675.1). Lineage (NCBI taxonomy): Eukaryota > Viridiplantae > Streptophyta > Magnoliopsida > Alismatales > Cymodoceaceae > Amphibolis > Amphibolis antarctica. The sequence goes on from JAMKPZ010002538.1 coordinate 32,762, forward strand.
ACTTGTATTTGAGTTTCCAAAAGTGTTGGATTATCTGCTGGAGAATCACATTCAGTCCCTTCTGATAACATCTTATAAAAAATTTGAAACATTGAATAATTGTAGTAAAGTACAGAAAACCTATGATTTCTGATTGAAAATTTTAAAATTACACGGTAAAATCATTGAAAAAAGTAAAAATAAATATAGGACTGGAGATAAACATGGTATAAAACATAGAAAGAGGCAAAACAAGAAAAAAAAGCATAGAAAGAGACAAAAAAGGAGTAGAGAAAATGTTGGAAGAGGAGAAAAATATAGAAAAAAAAGAAATTCAGCTGCTGGTCGTGTATATGCCGGAGGTCACTGAGACACCTGGATGGTCGCTGGAATCCACTGTGGAGGCCTGGAATTCTGCTGGAGTCCACTGTCCTGGCTATAGAGGGCTTCAAGAGAGGCTTACTAGAGAAGATATAGCTGCTGGAGATGTGGGAGAGGAAGAGGAGTTGGAGTTTAAGGGTTTCAGAGAATGAAAAAAGAAAATGAGCAGAAAAACCCATATATAGGCTATAGTAACTGCTGGGTGTTTACGGGAGCTGTAAGGGACAGCAAGGAGAGAATTGGAGAAGGGATGAGAATTAGGGTTCAAGGGAGAAAGACAGTGGAATAGAGATGCAGGATTCACTCTAGTTAACCAGCCTGCTTTGACACAGTCTTGCAAAGTTTAAATACATCACAGGGCATGCGCGATGCACAAGCAGTGTTACTAAGAAATAAGGAATAATTAAAACAAGTGAAGTCACCTGGTATGCCATGCAATATACCAAGCACCATGTCTCGTATATGGCTGGTGCAAACACTCGGTAGGACCAGACGTCTGTATGGTGTGACTCAGACAGCAAGGCTGGTTCCATCTACAACACTTGGATAAGTAAATGGATCTAACAAAAAATCCATTTAAACTTTACAAAATCCATGTTGGGGCCCAAGGCACATTCAGTGCCTGGGCGGCCAGGTGCCTGCCTTAATAATGCTGCTTGAGGCTTTGTTCTTTTGAAGTTTAGGTAATTGATGTACTACTGAATATATTTTCAAAAATGTCTCAGGAATCTGATGAAGTAGTCCAGTCCACTATTTTTTGGCTTCCTGTCAGCTAGATTTTTGAACAGAACCTCCTGAATTTTAAACTAATTATATGTATAATTCTTTTTGTATTTTTAGGAAACACTTCTGGTGCATGAGAACCTGTCAAAGGATGGAAAGCTTCTTGAACTTGTTTCAGAACTAAAAAAATATGGTACAGTTATTTCCTTCAGTGTTTTATTCTGTTGTCAACATAATGATTTCGTGCATGGATGATGAAGCTCTTTTGGTTGATCATATCCATGGGATAAGTTTCGCTTAGCCTGCTGTTAAAATGCCATTTGCTAGTTTCATGGTTGCAAATTAACACAATTCATAAATCTTAAAAAAGATCTATATAGTCAATCTCACCCTAACAGTAGAACATTGTAGTGTAAACACACCCATGAATTGTCAACAACAGTGATGAATTGAATAATATCGCTTACCCCTGATCCCTGTCCCCTTCTACATTGGGTGGAGGACACAAAGGCAGGGAAAGTGAATCCAATTTGACTTTGCAGCCATGGTAAGTCTATCAGTTAGTAAGGGCACTCAGAGATAGATGAATGATATCTTAAGACTCACAAAAATGTCATCTAAATGTGTAATGTTATCTGTTGCAGGTGTTGTTTTGTATGGTGGGCCCAGAGCTAGTGCTGAACTAAATATTCCAAAAGCTAAATGTTTCCATTATGAATACAGCTCAATGGCCTGTACAATTGAAATAGTGAATGACGTAGATGCTGCAATTGACCATATAAATCAATATGGAAGGTATGGACACCTGTGTTTGATGTTTCTGGTTTGTTGTGAAATGATTCCTGATGTTTTCCTCTGTATTACTCTGAAAGTTGTTTCATGCTCAGTGTTCAAGTGTCATCAAGTGGTTATTCACTCCAGATTTAGACATTAACTGCTCTTCATTGTCTTGTATTTTCACAGTTCCCACACAGAATGCATAGTTACAGAAGATTCTGAAGTTGCAAAAAAGTTTCTTCTCCATATTGACAGGTACACAATTTATCTATATTATGCTGTTGGGAGATAGACACCAAAGAACATACACTTTAATATTTTATGCTTATAAATTGTGAAATGCGTGGTAAGTTGCATCCAAGTATTTAAGTTTTCATATTTTATTGTCTGTATGGGCATCATAACAAAGCTAGATGTTTTGCAACCAGTTTTTACAATAATCTGGATCCTTAATTATATCCAGTGCTCCTCCAACCTCACATAATCATGTTTATATATTTTTGGCGTATTTTAATAATTTAATATCTCATTTTTACTGTTTACGTGTATCTAGCAGGTTATACAACATTTTTATGATTTTTTATTATGCATTTTATTCAAAAATCCATATATCATCTTCATATTTTTATAATATCAATTATTATATGGAAATTAGTATTTGATTTTGTGATATTATGTATGTATTTAGCACAATATTTTTTAAAATCGAACAAGACATTGACTCATGGGTTCAACTGTGAAGGGGTGATTGGTTTATGGGTTCAACCAGTCAACTAGACCAATCGAATTGGTGACATCAGCATGATGTTATAATTAATAATTTAATATTTTATATGTAAAAAAATTAGGATTATATATTATATTATTTATAAATAATAATTTTGTATATTATATTATATACAAATATTATATTTTATTATTATAACAAAACCATAATTATCATATTTTATACAATATTACATTTTATATATAATTTAACATCTCATTTTGTTGTTTCTAGGTATCCTTTTTTTAAGCATAAAAAAGGACTTCGATATGATTTTCATTAATTTAGAAAATGCTTATGATAAAACACCTAGAAACCTATTTTGGTGGGTTTTAGGGAAAAAAAAACCCATTGAATATATTGATATTATAAAGAATATGTATGAAAAAATAGCTATTAGTGTTAAAACTATACAAAGAGAAGTTAGGGAATTTTCAATAGATGGGTTCATACTAATGGTTTTTTCTAAGTCCATATTTGTTTGTCTTAGATGTGAATGAAGTAATTGATAAAATATAAAGAGATACTTTGATGTATGCTATTTGTTAATGTAGTTTTAGTTGATGGAAGTAAGAAATTATTTCTAAATTAAAAATATGGACAGATAGTTTAGTGTCTAAAAGTTTTTGATTGAATTGGTCAAAATTTAACTATATGCAATGTAAGTTTGATAAATATAAGAATAATGATAAACTATAGAGGATGTCATTCATAGGATTAAGTAGGATGAATAAAGTGGAGGAATATTTTTGGGGTGTTGTATGGTAGGTGTAACAGTAATTTACTCAGCTGCAGTAATTTATTTAGTTAAGTCTTTATTGGGCTGGCCCAGTCTATTAGGGTTTCTTCTTGTAAGGGGAGGTAGGGTTTGGAGGATCTATCTTGTCATTTTTGTGAGTGTGAAGAATTGTGGAGCTCCTACCGCTCGAAGTATAGATTATCTAATTTCAATCACCATTTGCCCAAGGATCTTAGGTGCAATCTTCGATCTTCGTCATAAAATGATACCCTTAAAATTAAAAAAAATTCAATAAAACTTCTATTCACTTAACTATACTTTATAACTTAGAATACTAGGTTGTCAAGAATGGAAGAAGTGTTGCTAAGATGTGCATGCTTAAATGAATGAATGGTGGTACCATAAGGATAAACTAAAAAACACTTTTATTAGGAATAAAGTAGGTGTTACATTAATTGAAGATAGGAGAAAATTGGTTTATATGGTTTGGTCATATTCTTAAAAGATTAAAAAATACATTAATTAAAAGAGGAGAATTAATCAATGCATTAGAAATTAAAAGAAGCAATGGAAAGCTTCAAACTACTTGATTAGGAATTGTGAGTAAATATGTAAATTTATGTAATTTAATTAAAAATTTGACTATAGATAGAAATGTATGGAAGAAAAGGATTTATGTAGTTGACTTTACGTGGTGGTATTATGTCTTGAATTATTTTTGTTATAATACAATACCCATATAATTTGTTTTACCATGTAGTGCGGCTGTTTTTCATAATTCAAGCACACGGTTTTGTGATGGTGCTCGCTTTGGGCTTGGTGCAGAGGTATACTTGTCTACTTTCTTATGATAGATAACTTGTTTGCTGCGCTTCTAAAGCATTCTATCTTGAGAAGGTTGGAATAAGTACAAGTAGGATTCATGCTCGAGGCCCTGTTGGTGTAGAAGGACTTCTAATGGCACGATGGTATGCTTTATTTGCATTTGCAAAAACATCATTGAAGCACTAGAGATTCCCCAATCTTTCTAGTTTAGCAATTACCTTTTAATTTTATTGATCAATTATTTAGTTATCTAATATCGTATTATAAATATTTTAATTTTTGAACTAGAAATATTGCTGAAAAAGCAATATTGTGCATATTCTTCATGCTTTCAAATCATGTTTTTTATGAATTGATTTCATATGGTAAAAAAGCTTTAAAGTAGCATTAATGTACTTTTGTTCTTCCTTTTGCAAATTGTGTAGACCTTAACTCACTTGCATAGACTTAGCTTGCTCACCAAGTCTTCTTTTTTTCCCTATCTGGTACGTGCTTTTATGGGAGATTTAGACATGCATATGTTAACAATTTCTACTTTTTTTTTTCGTCATCAGGGTTCTCAGAGGAAGTGGCCAAGTGGTAGATGGTGATAAAGGAGTAGTTTATACCCATAAAAACCTCTTATAGTAAGTTACCATTTACTTAAAAATTATATTTTACAATCTACGTCCATATTATCTAAGTAATTTATATCTACTTTTTTTACGTTTCTTGGTGTGAAAAAATGTTTCTTTTGTATATTTGCCTTTATGGGAGTTTCCTATCTAGAGTTAGAGAAGAATGTATGTTTCCAGTGGGAAAACATCTCTTTTAAGAACAGCTTCTAGGATTGTATGTTGTTAATTGCAAAAAAAGGGAGTTCTGTTCATTGAAAATTTGCTAGCACTGTTTCTTCAAAAGAAAATTTTCAACATACAAATGAAAGAACCTGTGCTATTTGTAGTTGTTTATATATCACAAAGGTTCTATTGCAGCCTAAAAATTTTGACTGCAAGTTGCAACCTGATCTTTTCCATAAATTATTAATGGAAAGATTCTTAGTTCATATTTATTTTCATTAGAAGGACATTTCGATCTGCAATATTATCTTCGTCGTTAAAATTTAAAAAAAGCTTGAAGAAAACATGATGGCTTGTGAAGTGTGAAAAATATTATGCATTTGTCAGGATGGAAATCTCAAAAGTGTCTTTCTGGTGTGCTGTATGCTTTGTGTAGTGTGTATGTAGTGTATTCATGTGATATCTAAGTTGTTTGCAACATTTTCTTTTAAATTTTATTTCTAGCTTCCACATGCGCACTTTACTCTTCGTTTGATGTGCATATCAACTCTGAATACAAGTACCTTTCAATATTGAGAGCTCTCGTTTAAGATCTTACAAAATTTTCTGATATAGAGAAGTACTTCAGGGCAAGACATTTCCATTGAACATTTGTTTTTGACCTTCATTTCAGTTGTTTGAATGGATTTTTTCCATTTTCGTAGTTTTTTTAGACCTTCATTTCTTTTGAAAGAAAGATCGGAGACATCCGTAATGTACCCATTCGTGATGATGGTAGCAGGCTCCTTTCTGAGTTTATTCCTCATTGTCTCCAGTATGCTATCAAAAGAAAAAATTTGAATGTCCGTTACCATATTTTCATGCTTTCATGACTAATCCAGACGTCAGCTAATTATTTTATGAAACTCATGTTTTCAGCTAGTTGACTACAGTTACTTTACATTTTTGACCTGAATAATTATATGCCTCTAGATGTTTCACACTTAGGAGGTTTGTGTACGTCAGAAATTTAAGTAAAGAAAATTTTTTTCAAAGTTTTTTGATTTGCATTTCAAAAAATTTGAAAAAAGTTTAGTTTTTTTCATATTATTTTACACTTTTATGAAAATTATTTGTAATTGATGAAAATTTTATCACGATATGTATTTTTGATCTCGTGTTTTGCTTAATTTCTTTCGATCATTATTAAATTTATGATTATAAAAGAAAATGTGAAATTATATTTAAAATGTTAAATTATAAAAAAGTTTATAATTTTTAAGAATTTTCGTAACATACACAAATAGTTAAATTTTTTTATTTTCTAATTTTAATTTTTTATATATTTTTTAAAATTTTATTTATTAAATTTTTGACGAGTACAAATTTTTGAAAATAGTGAAAAATAATGAAAAATTGTAAAATTTTAAGTTATTATTTTTTACTACTTTTTATGTCAAAAGTGCAAACATCTTATTAGTATCGTCTGAAATTTAATGTACATGTCCTTCCATTATTTCGTTATCCTCTAATGAGAATTACCGTGGAACAGGTTTTGATAGTAGAGTAATCCCGAGGCTCCGCAATTTGCATATGATTGGTGGTACTTTAAGTAGAAAATGAAGATGTTTACTTGGCAAAAATTCCTCTTTATTCATAAATAAGATGCCACGACGTTGTATTATTTATTTATTTATGTTACTTTCATGTTATGCTACATGTTTACCCTTGTTTTACTCTTTTTCCTGGGAAAAAGCTGTAAAGCATAGAATTTTTTCCTGATTTTATTATTTTTCTTTGATGTTTCTGTATCTGTAATGGTTACCAGGAGTTCATTTTCTTGTTTATCATTAACTTCAAAATTACTTGCATGATGCAACCATATTAGTTGCCTTCACCAACCCGTATTATTTCCTTTCCTGGGAAAAAGGTTGTCACGTTTCACATGTTAGTCTTTGATTCTTTCAAGTTGCATCGCATGATGATATTTGAAACCCACAATGGTAGATGTGTCTCAGGTATTTTAATTCCATTACTTTTGGTCGTGATATTTTGGTTACCAAAGAGGACATTACATGAAAGCAAATAGAAAAATGGGAATTTGTCAACCAACTTTGAGATTAATGCATTGTGAAACAAAACCTTCATGTAAAATAGAAAAATTTTATGGTATGCATGATATCTCTCACAAAGAACTTACTTTTTGTAAATCTTAGAGTCTCTGTCTTTGAATATATGTTTAAAAGATTCAACCATTTGGGTACCCAACCAAACTGTGACCGAACAAACCATGTGCATAAGAACAATACCCATGCAGTCATCTAGCAGTGACACGAATGAAGCATCAAATGCCCTAGCAAATCAAACTCCACCGCAAGAAGATGGTGAGACGGGCTTTTTTTGCAGATCAAATCACTTTTGTCATTAGAACATGAGCCTTTGCAGAGATCTACTTCTGAAAAGGATTGTTTTATTATTATTTTTTAAAAAAAAAAAACTTGCTTTCAAACACAATCACAAGCAACAACGTACCGAGGGAGGACAAATTCTGCTATATATATATACATTCTCTGTCATTTTCAGCTTCATTTTATTTTCAGAGCAAGAAAGCATTGAATGAAAAAGAAATCATGAAAGAGAAGAAGCAGGAAATTAAGTTCTACTTTTAACTATTTTTTTGCTAATGTTTGAACAATTAAAGTTCATGAAAGTTTTGGATGATCTTGCATTTAGATTATTCTCTCTTCTAATACTTGTAAAGTTAGAAAATATATAATGACTTGACGGTGGTGTGACTTGACCTCACCTCAACCTCTGCCTGCCACACTCACTCAACGTAAAGTTTAGTTGGCAAGAAAAAGAACCGTATCTAATTTTTCAAGCTCACCCTAAGAACTAAGCTAGCATTAGCATTGCACCACACCTCCATTTCCATTGTGGTTTCGATCAGCGGCCATTCAGAAAGAATGGCTTGAGCATCCTCTCCCTCCCTTTTCCCACACATGCATGGCATGCATGCCCTCACACACCTCTCTCTCTCTACTCCACCTTGCTAGCTCTTCTTCATCATCTTCTCTCCTACCTGTCAAATTCTTCCACTCCATTGCTTTGGAAGACAGGAATCTCTTTCTTTCTCCTTTTCTTTCCCTTCTCCGTGCACCTCTCCCTTCCCATCACATATTCCCTCCTTTTACTTCTCACCTCTCTCTTCTTCTACCCTTTTTTAATATGCGCGCTGCCAATCGTTGTCCTCCCTGTGTTCTCCTTCCCACCCTTTTCTAGCTTCTTTAATTTCCTTATCCTCCCTATATCTTCTTCCTTACTAGCTCGGTCCCTCTTTCTTCTTCTTCCAGGCCGTGGGTAGGCGCCAGACCTCAACCTGTGCTTCTTCTGTCCCAATTCTGCAACTCGATCGGTCCCAGGTTGATTTTGGTCCATCATGACTTGTTCCGGTACGAATCATCTCTGCAACTCATGCATCGTCCATGGTATATATCGGGCTTTCCTTTCTTAGATCTCCTTATTTTGATGGTTGATTCTAAATCATGATCGAGTATGCATGGGTCGAATGAAGATACACACACACACACACACGTTAATTTGCCGTATATATATTGAGCTTTCCTGTGAATTTTCTCTTATTTCACGGCGATTGTAGCATTCCAAAGCTTGACAACATTGAAATGAATAAGTCAATATATATATATATCTTTTTATTCATCATTTTTCCTTCTACTTTAAAAGTATTCTTATTTTCATGATGACATTTATATTCTCTAATTCATTTATTCTATTAATAAAATCGTTGTTCTCTATTTTTTTATCTCAAAATTGTTTACCTAAAAATCATTTTTTCTCGTTACTAAAGTGGAGTGGCGTTGACGAACGATCCCTGAGTGTTAGTTTTTGAGATCGACCGAATGTTAAAAACATTTGTACACATTATTCCTTCCCCTTCCATATATACATGCAGAGAGGAAGTCCCGCTTGTTGAGGTGGCTCGGCAAGGTCTTCAAGGGTTCCAACGGTGGGAACCCACGGTCGTCGTCCGTCGGGGATCGGGAAGAGAACACGGTCCGGCAGAGTCCGGCGAGATCAGTGGTGATTAATTAATTAATCAACACATGCATCGATCGACACGATAGTTCAAATTCTAGCTAATTAAAAGGCCATTATTGGGTTGGATGTTAGGACGATCGATGCAGAGACGAGGACGATGACTTGGACCGTGCAATTGCACTTTCACTTGCGGAAGATCACAAGAAGCCTGGTGGCGGTAAGATCGAATTCCGATGATCATGACCATCGATCACATCGTCTCGATCTTCCCGTGTATCAATTCGAACGAATCGCTCCTTTTTTGTACGACAGGACTGAGCGGACATGATGCTGGTGAGAGCGAGGAAGCAGAACTTGCCAGGGCAGTTCAAGAGAGCCTGAACACGCCCTTGTATCCCCCGTACCAACCCATAGGGTACAGGTTAATTTTGATCACAATAGCTGCTCGTTCATTAATTTGCAGGGCCTCGATCGATCATCTGTGCCACCGCGCTGAACCCGAGCCATCTCCTGCAGATTCTGTCGAGGTTGCAACCGTGAGATAGGGTGCGGGCATTACTACATGAGATGCAATGGTTTTCTGTGGCACCTCCATTGCTTTCGCTGCCACGCTTGCGGCCGACTAATCCAAGAGACGCAGGTGATTCGATTCGATCAATTAATTTTGAAACGATAAATTTAATAAGATGCACGATCGAGTTCGATCGTCATGTATATATGATAATTTGAAGTTGACATGGGCAGCATTACGCTTTGTGGGAGAATAAATCATACCACAGGGCTTGCTTCAAAGAGCTGTTCCATCCGAGATGCGACGTGTGCCATGAATTCGTATGTGCCTCCATCTCTACCTTCCTCCCTGGCCTCCTCCGATCCATGTTTGAGGCCATTCAAATTTCTTATCTCAAAATTAATCGATGACAAGGAAAAGAATTTTTTATATATTAAATTTAATTTATTATCTGCATTTAACACTCTCAATCACTTATAATTTGACTTTTAATTTTTTTTATACCTATAATGTTCATGGATAAACGTGTATGAAATATCTTTAATATTACGGTTATAATTTTATTTTAAAATTAATACGAAACTATTTTTACAATGGACGCCCACAGATTCCCACCAACAGCGAAGGGGTGACGGTGTACAAGGTTCATCAGTTCTGGGACCAGAAGTACTGTCCCGAACACGACCACGACGGCACGCCACGCTGTTGCAGCTGCGAGAGACTGGAGGTGTGTGCGCACGTGGCATGTGATGGATGGATCCGGCGGGACGTGCTTATTTAATTGCGTTCCATGGAGTTAATTGACCTGGGGTTTAATCATTTGACCGTGGCAGTCGAGGAGAACGACGTACGTGTCGCTCGGGGAGGGGCGCAGCCTGTGCCTCGAGTGCTTGGACTCTGCAATCATGGACACCGGCGACTGCCAGCCTCTTTACCACGGCATCAGAGACTTCTACGAGGGGCTGAACATGAAGATAGATCAGCAGATACCCATGCTCATGGTGGAACGACAGGGGCTCAACGAAGCCATCATCGGAACAGGGAGAGAGGTGATCTTTAAAAGATTTATTACTTTGAAATATACAATTTTGAACCAAAGGATCGGATTTTAATTTTTTTGTTTTTGGGGTTGTGATTTTGGGGTTTCAGGGCATCCGCAACTTGCCCGAGACGAGGGGCCTGTGCCTCAGCGAGGAGCGAACCGTCAGCAGCGTGCGTGGCAGGCACACTTGCTGATATTATTCTTTAGCGATTCGAATTCAGGATGATGCTGTTGTTTTAGAGGTTTTATATAGATTGCTCTTCTTCCGTGCATCAGATAATGAAGAGACCGAAGATTGGGGGAAACCGGATACTGAACATGAAGACCAGCCCCCAGAAGCTAAGTCGAAGATGTGAGGTCACGGCCATACTCGTCTTGTATGGCCTTCCAAGGTAACGGCCACAGCCCACTCTGTACCGTCCGTCTCCTTCCTTTGTTCCTTCAACGAACCTGCAGCTTCACCATTAGTACACCCAATAATTATACGTCTCAAATCTTGGAAACAACTCTAAGTCTAAGAATTTGAATTTATTAGAATGAATTATGAAAGTGTGTTGCTTGCTGCGTTTGAATGCAGGTTACTCACAGGTTCTATTCTAGCCCATGAGTTGATGCATGCATACCTGCGGCTCAAAGGTAAGCAAAGTTACCACCGACTCTCTGATTCATTCCCACCTGGGTCTTCTTCTATATATTGGAGGGGCAGATGTAAGCAAAGCATGTGCAATTGCAGGCTACCGCAATCTGAGCCCGGAGGTAGAGGAGGGGATTTGCCAGATCATGTCCCAGATGTGGCTGGAATCGGAGGTGCCGCTGGTGCCAAGAGGCATGCCTTCCACATCCACAGCCGCCTCGGCGTCAACCAAGAAAGGACGGACGTCTGAGATGGAGGGGAAGCTTGGCGAGTGCTTCATGTATCAGATAGCTAACGACACTTCGCCTCATTATGGGGGTGGCTTTCGGGAGGCCAATGCCGCCGTCAATAAATACGGCCTTCGCCGGACCTTAGATCACATTCATCTCACAGGACATTTCCCCCTGTAAATCTGTGCCGCTCCCGAGAGAAGATTTGTATCTTTAAAAAATGTAAAAAATGATAAAAAATAAAAAATTAAATTTCTCATCATTTCTCAATATTTCTCTATATTTCTCTTGCCAGATAGCTAACGACCCATGAAATATCAAGTAAATCATGTTCCACCATATATTTCTTTGAAATACAACCCACCGATCTGGTAAACTACTTCCCTTGATTTTTCACAGGGAGTCTTTTTCTGGGTTACGAATATTTTGATCTGTGCATGGTTGATACGGTTTTGTCGCATGCACTTGAAACCAACAACTATGATGACAAACCTAGGGAGTGAAGTGTTTTTTCCTGTAGGGTTCTGTATAGTTTACCTGCACAATCTGTTGTGAGGTCACTGACGATTCAAATCGAACGTCAGCACGCCAGAGATCATATACTCTTCCTCGCACAACACCAACAATCAAGAAACCTAGGGAGGAAGCAGTTCATGCGGTGAATTATTAGCACAACTGCTGGAAGACGTGATTGCGTTTGGCAAACCAAATCATCCTGCCCTCATCAATTTGATCGATGCACCGCTTCACTGATGAAGAGCCGTTGCCTGGAAGAATTGCAAATCCAGTCACAAAAGTCAGAAAAATAAACTGGAGAGCAGTCAGTGAGACTAAAAAATCGCATTCTATCACCAAATTGTCTAGGCTAGGCATGCATTTATCATCATCACAGTTGAGCATCATAAACTTCAGTAGGTGAGACGTTATATTTTAATATCACCCGATCTCACAAAGCAAGAGGGAACTCCTTTCCATTTGCTTGATGGAAAATTCACATGAAGTTTACAATTTCACAACAGTAATAAGCATTCAATGGTGACAATATTTTATCGTCAGCAAATACGGTTACATAATCTGCAAAGAATTTGAGTTAAACGTTACAATGGTGACAACGGGAAAACTTGCCACCATGGGATGTGAAATAAAACTTTTGCACAGCTTTTGCTGCTTACAATAAAAGCATTCAGCTATGGTCTGAAAATTGGGAGAGGATTAGCTCTAGCCATCAATATTGCTGTCTGTCAGAAGGCTCTTTAGTGTCTCGTAAGTCATAAACACAATGCCAACACTAGGAATTACTTTGTAGAATTCAGGCAATATGCCCCTATATAGACCACGGACACCTTCAGTGCAAATGATGTGCCTAAATGTTCCAATCAAGCCGGACTTGTAGACATGAGCTCTTCCACCAGCACCTTCCAACTGCTTTCTGCGCCTCACTAGATCCAAAGGAAACGTCACTGCACAAGGGAGGACAATAAATACTTATTTTATAGAATCAAGTATGAAAAGGTACCACGACATGATGACACAACTTATTCCAGAATTACTTTGCGTGAACATGAGGTCAACTGCTTGTAATAAGATGGAAATGGAATAGAAATGTCTACTACGGTAAATTATAAAGATATGGACATAAAGTGAATGTTCATGCTCACAAAAAAATCAAGTACGAAAAGCAAATTAGGCATTGATACTAAAAGGATGGGTAACAATAAATTAAGGGGTACCACAATATATCAAGACATTCAAAGTTTCTAGTATACATATATTGTATATCTAAATATCTTTAAAAATGTGAAAATCAATCGATTATGTCTATCCTTCTCTGACTTAAAAATTCAGCACTTCATTTTGCTTATGGTCTGCCATGCCAATAACATGTGAATTAAGTAATATATCTTTAGTTTTTTTATGGAATGAATAATTTCATTCATGAAGCAGGTCATATTACATTATGAATACATCGGGGTATGTGATATGAATGTTCATGCAGCTTAGATTAAAAGAAGTTCCTGCATTAAAAGAAAGTTAGGTTATCATGAAAGTTAGGTTGTGTTCAAGGTACCATAGCCAACCTTCTCTGCTGGTACTTCAGGATTCAGTACGAGTGATGCTTGGAAAACTTTGCATCACCTCAATATATATGATGCATGGAAAACAACTACACATCCCATCAGTATATGTTTATTGTCTCTGTGTGTGTGCGAAAGTTTGTGCATGTGCACATGCATGCGTGTGGGTCTGCGTGGGTGTGGGCAAGTGGGAATTTTTGTTTGCACGTGTGTGCATGCACATATCTATGCATGCTCATGTGGACGTGCATTTGTGTTTGTGTCATACTTGATATAAATACCATTAGATAGGAAAATCATTGTTCATATTGTGATCCATTTTTGGAAAAAAATAATTGTAGCCACCTTTAGATGGTATTATGGTTATGATAAAAATTACCTGTAAATCGTGCTTGCTACAATCTTTAGAAGACCCAAACAATGTTACTTTTACTTTCCTAATTAGGTTATTTTAGAAATGTCAGCAGAGTGAGGCCAATATTAACTATCATAGCTAAAAAATATGCAGCACTATGAAAACCAATAGTGGCAAGCAAGCATCATAATGGTTAAAAGGATTAATTTCTTTGGAAAAGGGCCAAAGATCAGTGTTTATAATGAATAGTCCTAAAGGTCACTACACTGAACCATATGCATGTTGAGCCATTTACCTGTTGATGATGCAACACCTGAGAGACCTCCACAAGCCAGGCTTATAAAAGAATTGGAGTCCTGAGGTCTGCCCAAAGAATGCAGAGATATGCAAGTTACCTTATGATCTAGAATATTGAGTATCAAGTCACAAGTATCAAAATCAAACAATTGTAATTAATAAAATAAAATTTTTGCAGTCCAACTTTGAGAAAATCACCTTTTTAACTTCCAGGAAGCTCTTAGTGTCTCGTATACAGAGAAACTAATTGCTAAACTTGGACCAACCCCCTGCATCATACAAAATCAGTGACAAAATAAACAATCAAAGACTAGTTTAGGTATAAAATATATAATATATATTAGCTCACCATTAATGTTGGCCCAAGGCCTTTATAAAGCCCTTTTACCCCCTCATCCCTGGAAATGGCATAAAGTGTATGCAATATGCCCCTGTAGTAGATGCGATTCGTCTGAGAGAAATCAGAACAACAATGTTATGAAAAACAACATGCAAATATGCAACATTAGCTTGATGCACACAAGAAAAAAAGGCATATGGCATATGGCATATATCAAATATCACAGAAGCATAAATATTATAAAAATTATAAAATATGGTCCTAGAAATAGGACAACGAAAAAAAAATTCAACAAGAGTATTTTCAGCTTTGAATTAATAGAAAGGAAAAGAAAAGGAGAAATGACCATAAATGGCAAGCCAATTTGAAACATAAAATGACTATCCTAGCAGCACAACTCCATAAACTTGCAGATTTCACTTGCTGTATAAGTCTGGAACAATTCCATGATGTGTTTCTACTTCGAGTTGTGGGATTTTTCTTTTTTGATTTTTTGTTTTCACGTTGAGTTCTAATTTTTTTTATTGTCCATATTTGCACCTCACTTTTTGTGTATTTTGGTAACAAAAAAGTAGTTTAAGGCCTTAAACCTGAACTGCCATGTAAAAGTTGCCTAAATGACTGAACACAAAAAAATTTAGGAAAAAAGGAAATGTTGGGCCATCAATGTTTTTGACCAATCAATCAGAACAATTTTTCTGAAGAATGATCCAAAAGCTAGTGTGTTCTCCTTACAAAAATCAGGGAAAAATTGACTGTAAAAATTGATACAAGTGGATCCATAAGCAAAAATGTAATTAATGTGGTAAGCATATCATGAGGTTTTTGACCACTCACTTGGCCCAATAGACAACCAGAAGGTCTATGAGCTCCAAATTGTTCATTGCGTTCTAACTTGGTAACTTAAGAACAAAAGCACTCTTTTAATTTAAAAATAAAAAATAAAAAATAAAAAA
>JAMKPZ010002539.1:0-29537 GCA_024699675.1 Amphibolis antarctica
GGTATAAAAGGTTTGACACTTTTATCACTAAAGTTGGCTTTGCTCGTAGCTGCTATGATTCATGTGTGTATGTTAAACAATTAGAAAATGGCACACATGTATATTTTCTCTTGTATGTGGATGATATCTTGATTGCAGCCAAAGATATCAAGGTGATACAAGATTTGAAAAATGTCTTGAAATCTGAGTTTGAAATGAAAGATCTTGGCCCAGCTGGCAAGATACTTGGGATGGAGATACAAAGAGATAAGAAAGCAGGAAGACTCTTTCTCCATCAGCGTAGCTACATAGAGAAGATTCTTAGCAGGTTTGGTATGGCTTCATGTAAAGCCATTGGGACGCCTTTTGACAGGAATCTTCGTTTGTCATCAGCTATGTCTCCACAGTCTCAAACAGAGAAGGAGCATATGGAGCATGTCCCTTATTCATAGGCCGTTGGCAGTTTGATGTATGCCATGGTATGTACCCGTCCTGACTTAGCTTATCCTCTTAGTGTTGTCAGTAGGTACATGTCAAATCCTGGCAAGGAGCATTGGCAAGTCGTGAAGAGAATTTTCAGATACTTAAAGGGAACACTTGATGTAGGACTGATATATGGCATCAAGCAGAACTGCAGCATGGCTGGATTTTCTGATTCCGATTATGCAGGTGATGTTGATCAGAGGAGATCCTTGACAGGTTATGTTTTCACTGTGGCAGACTCAGTTGTCAGTTGGAAGTCAACACTTCAGCCGACTATTTCACTCTCTACTACCGAGGCAGAATACATGGCAATGACTGAGGCCGCAAAGGAAGGAATTTGGTTGAAAGGGCTACTTAGAGACTTTGGAGTGCAGATTAACAAAGCTGATATTTTCTATGACAGTCTCAGTGCCATTTGTTTAACAAAGGACAATGTGTTTCATGATCACACAAAACACATTGATGTTAGGTACCACTTTCTCAGAAGTGAAGACAGAATAAAGATTTTGAAGATCAGCACAAAGCACAATCCAGCGGACATGTTTACAAAGGGCCTGATTGAGAGTAAGTTCAAGCATTGCTTGGACTTGCACAACGTGTATGGCTACAGCTGACCCCTTGCGGGTCCTGATGGAGAGGCTTGGTCATGGTGGAGCTAGCATTCAAGACAAGGTGGAGATTGTTGTATTGTGTCTTAAATGATACTTATAATGTAATTAGTATAAAGGGAATTTTGGTCTTTGTATCCTTTTGGAATACCCAAGCACTATATAAGCTTGGCTAGGGTTTTCCAAAGAGTATGAGTTGAGAGATTTGTAACCCTAGCCTCCATGAAAGAAACTCCCTCCCTCTCCATCCGTGGACTAGCCCCTTGTTGGGGTGAACCACATAAAATCTGTGTGTTCATTGTTGTGTGTGCTTGGCGATTTTCTTCTCTCCTTTCCTTTCTCATCGCTCACTCCTTCATTCGATTTCCACTGTGTTTCTTTTGTTGCCACGCATAACAATGACGTACGAGCCACACTAGTTTGGGGAGAATTTTCCTATTGAACCTGTTGGGAAAATGCAGCGAAAGACTAGATCACTAGACGTAAGGAGTTGGGGAGGAACCTTCTTGTTGTAAGCCCTTGCCATCTTTCACTGATAAGTCTAGGCATGGTCCAAGGCTCTCAACCTTCTCTCGCCTAGGAGGTTGTGCTGCAACAGGCACGATTTCAACCACTGGTCATCAGAGTCTACTGCTTCTTTGAGGATACAGAGGGACGGGAGTTCTACCTCTATCAGTAACATTGCTTCAGACCTGTATACCAGCGAGTATGGCGTTGCTTTGGTGGCGGTCCACAGGGATGTCCGGTAGGCCCAGAGCACGTACGGGAGGTGGTCGTGCCAATCTTTGTGTGTTCGGACCATCTTCTTGAGAATTCAGACCAGTGTCTTGTTAGCTGCTTCGACCGCTCCATTCATCTGTGGCCTGTAGGGGGACGCCCTTAGGTGATGGATATGGCATTGCTTGAGATAGCTCGTGACCTGCTTGGCTGTAAAGTTGGTGCCGTTGTCGGTCACCACCTCGAAGGGTACGCCATACCGGGTGATGATGTTGTTGCGCAAGAACTTCTGGGTGGCGGTTGCCGTGATTGTCTTATAGGATACTGCCTCCACCCACCTAGTGAAGTAATCGATGGCCACCAGTATATATCAGTGTCCATTGGTGGCCGTCGGCTTAATCTCGCCTACCACATCCAAGGCCCACATGGAGAATGGCCAAGGGGAAGCCATGTTGTATAATTCCTTGGGGGGCGCATGGATGAGGTTCCCATGTACCTGGCACTGGTGACAGTGATGGACATACATGGTGCAATCCACTTCCATTGTGCTCCACTAGTTGCCTTGGAGCATGATCTTTTTCGCCAGGAGGATCCCGTTCATGTGGGATCCACAGACACCTTCATGGATTTCCTGCATAACCGTACGTGCCTCGGGCAAGGTTATGCACTGGAGAAGAGTCTGGTTTTGAGATCTTTTGTAGAGCTGTCCCCCGCTGAAGACGTAGCTAGCTGCCAGTCTTGACAACGTACGTCTGTCTTGGGTGGTAGCCTCTGATGGGAACCCTCCGGTCTCTAAGAAGATTTGTATGTCTGTATACTAGGGGCGGTTTTCTTGCTGTGAGTTTTCCAGTCCACTGTCTGGGGACTTGGAGTCTGTATTGTTTGGTTCGTCGACTGGGGCCAGTTCTCTGCATTGGTCGGTAGTTGGCCGGTTGCTGGGGCAGCTAGCCAGATGCAGAGTCGAGGGTTTAACGTTTGCTTGCTCAGGTACTTCTATGAGGTGGTAGACGTTTTCACTGTAGGCTGGCTGGTGAAGTGTTGTGACTTCTATAGCTATGCTCCGACCCTCCCCGACCGCTACCCATGATGCTAGGATGGCTAGAGCGTCCACGTATGGGTTATGCTTGCAGCCGACATGTTGGAAATGGACGAATCAGAAGTTGCTTACTAATTGCAGTACAAGTTCCTGGTATGGTTGGAGCTTGGGGTCCCGGGTTTTCCACCTATTGAGGGTTTGAGAGATTACCAGCATGGAGTCACCGAATACGCGCAGGTGGGTGACACGGAGTTCCAGTGCGAGTCGTAGCCCCATGACGCAAGCCTCGTACTCCACCTCATTGTGTGAGTATGTGAAGAGAAGTCACTTGGCTACGGGCAGCATCCTTCCATGGGGATCTACTAGGATGACCCCTACCCTACGACCTTTGGTGTTGACCGCTCCATCAACATACAAGGTATGGGGTTTCGGCTGGTCAGGACCTGGCTGGTCCAAATCCGGTTGGTCTGGATTGGGCTCGTCTAGGAATGAATCTTCCAATGGTTGGTAATCTAGCAAGGGCTGGTGTGCCAGCTGGTCGGCCATGGCTTGGGCCTTCATGGATTTCTAGGATACATACCGGATGTCGAATTCTGCAAGGAGCATTTTCTATTTCACACACCTGCCTACCAAGCCCGGCTGGTCAAAGAGGTAGCACAAGGGATCTAGGTGGCTGAGCAACAAAGCTGGATAGACCACCAGGTAGTGTCGAAGCTTGGTCGGGTTGCCAAGTCCCAATTGACTTGGTCGGGTTGCCAAGTCAGTGGCTGTTGAGGACGCAGCCACTGGTGCACTTGTGCGTGGGATGCCAGGCCCTACCGGTATGATTGCCAAGTCCTCCCAGGGCTCCATGCGTCTAGACAGATAGTCATAGCTATTTGGGTTCTGGAGACCTGGTGAGGAGGCGGCAGTCAGTCCGGTGTCAGGTGTTGTGACCCGAAAGACGCCACAGTAGCCACAGATTGTCCTAGGTGGTAGTAATTTTCTGCCAGTATGACAATGACCTCCCCCTTCCATAGGGACTTAAGCATCCTATGAAGAGTGGAAGGTACGATGGACTTGTGGTGGAGAAACAGGCGGCCCAGGATGAGATTGTAGGTCGGGCGAATGTCTACTACATGCATAGGAACCTCAAAGGCGGCTGGTCCAATGACGAGGGGAAGGATGACCTCACCTTTGGCTTCATGAAGAGTGCCATCGAATCCTCTCATCACCCGGTCGGTGGGGAGCAAGTCTTGCTCTTTGATTCCCAGCTTGTGCAGGACTTGTAGTGGGCAAAGGTTTAGCCCAGATCCATCGTCGATCATTACCATGGGGATGCAAAGGTCTTTGTATTGTACCTGGATGTACAAGGACAGGTTGTGGTCGGTCCCGGCTGGTGAGAGGTCGAAGTCTGAGAAATAGATGAAGGACAGGACTGTTACCGTGGCCACCATTCCTTCTATGGTCCTGGGAGCGATACCTTGGTCCACTTTTGCCACTTGTAGTGCTTTGAGAAGCATTTCTCGGTGCTCGGTAGAGGACCAGAGAATGTCCCATGGTGAGATGTCCGCCCGTATCCCCTGCAGCTGGATCAACAAGTCTAGGGGTGGCCGTGATTGGGCGGCAAGTGCTAAGGAGGCGACTGCCGGTACTGTCGAGGCGACAACCGGTTGATAGTTGCCGGTTGAAGTTTGTCCTGCTACTCTCGAGATGGAGATCCCTCTAGGGTGCGGCTTTGGTTGATATACCTGGCCAGACTTGGTTATAGCCGTACATGTGGACAGCTGTGCTCAGACGGCTACCTCCTTGCCTTTGTGCTGGTCGGAAGTGAGTGCGGTCGGAGGGGGGGTCTGGTCACAGGCGTGAATTGTTGCTTTGCTAGGTGGGCTTGGAGTGGCACCAACGTTGCAGCCGTTGGAGAGACCATGCTAGCTGGAGTGCCGGTCGTGGGAGCAAAGCCGGCGGTTGAGGCTTTGGGGATCGGAGGTAGCATAGGGATGACTGCCCTGACTGGGGCAATGGGTGGGTAGAGGATTACCTTGGGTTGAGCCCGTAGGGTTGTCTCGGCAACTGGCTCCCTTAACATGGTAGCCGATTCTCTTGACGCGGCAGCCGCAGGCGCCACCCGAACGAAGAATTTTCCTATTGGTGGAGCTGATGCCTGTTGCGGTGTAGGTCTTGAAGACTTCTTCCTCCTCCGGTGGCTGCTGATGGCAAGGATGGAGGACCGGAGTTGTTGGTAGTGTGGCTAGAGTTCTTCAAGCGTTGGTGGGTGGTTGGCCGGACGGATGAGGTTGACAGGGTTCAGCCAGGAGTTCCCACTTCCAACAGCTATGCCGAAGGGAGGGATCTCTTTGTCCCTTGTCCGTGCCTTGTTGGACAAGCGGAAATCGGTAGCATTCGTCGGAATTCTTCGAGAAGGTGCCTCCCTCGGAATTCTTCGAGAAGGTATGCTGGCTCGGCTTGAGGGGTACGGGAGGTTGTTGAAGCTCAATTGTGTCCGAGTTGATAAGCCTCTGAATAGCTTATCTCAATGTCCGGCAATGGTTCGTTGCGTGGCCGGTTGACCTGTGGTATTCGCAGTACTACTGCGAATTGTACCAGGCAAGAAGAACAGTTGGAGGCGGCTTGATAGGGGGAGCGTGAGCAGCGCCTGGGCCCAACGGAATACTTGGCTCAACGGTTCAAAGAGTGGCATGTATTCCATTATGCGCGGCTGCTATGGCTGCGGGGGTGGCTGGTGCGATTCACGCTGTTGCTGACTAGGGCGTTGTTGGTTAGCACTTGTGCGATCTCCACTTTGTCCCTGGTTTCTTTGTTGAGAGGTTGTCGGGGATGTTACCTGTCACTGCCGGCTCACCAGTGGATCGAATGCAGCTACCGGGTGTGGAGCCTTGGGCCTCCAAGGTTGTTGATTCGGGGCAGCTCGGGTGGTGTAGACCGGTTGCTGAACCGGGGTGATTACCGGTGGATGATACTCCTGGGCTGGGGTGTACACCTGTTGTGGTTGGTATGGTGGTGATGGTGGTGCCACAACGGTCACGGGAGACGGACGGATGTTGTCATTCCTCCGGGGGCCGCGGTTGTTCCCCATGTTGTCACCTGTGGCCGGTGGTCGGGGACGTATGTTTCCTCTGGGGTTGGCTCCGAATGGAAGAGTTGAGAATCTCCCCGACTTCAAGAATCCTTCCAGGCGGCTACCAACTTTGATCAATTGGGAGAAAGTTGAGTATGACTAGATACATAGAAGGGCTGCCAGTGATGGTTGAGCACCTTGCACAATTATGTCCAGAGAGTCTTCTTCTGTGGGTTTGTCCCGAATTTTGGACGCTAGGGCCTGCCACCTGCCAACATAGCCACTGAATGACTCATTCTCACGTTGGCGAAGGCAACGAAGATCTTCCAACTTTGGTGCCAGGTCTAAGTTATACGCGGACTATTCCTGGAACATGTACGCCAGCTATTCCCAAGTGTAGATCTTTGTTAAGTCTAAGGACATGTACCAGGAAAGCGATGGTCCTTGGAGAGATTTCTGGAACAGCCGGATGAGGAGCTTCTCCTCGTGTTGTAGTGCCGTCATGTCTCCGCAGAAGGCCCAGAGGTGCGCGCAAGGGTCCCCATGCCCGTTGTATTTAACCAGTTCGGGCATCTTGAAATCGGGAGGGAGCGTTGCTACGGGATAGAAACAAAGGTTTTGGAAGGCACAGGAAGGTTCCGGCGGGCCGGACTTCATGCTCCGGAAGGACGCCTCCAGTTCGGCTATCCTCTGCAGCCATTGTCCTTGCAGGTCGGGCACCGAGGCGGCAGCAGTGGTAGCTGCCGGCTGGAGTGGCGGTGAGCCGAATTGGTCAGCGATGGGAGTGGTGACAACGTTGTATTCTTCCGTGTATCGCCTCTTCGGGAGACAGATGGTTGGCCTAGGGGGGATTACTGAACCAATCCTTTGCTGTTGATAGCATGCCAACTAGTGAGCCAGGAGGGTTTGCTCAAAGTGTCCTGGTCGAGGTGGCAGGAAGGCATTGGCCGGTCCTATGCCCTCGGTGTTCGAGGGTGGTTGGTAGGACGGGCCAGTGCTCCATGTGGGAGCTGGCCTATTACCTTCAGTTTCAGCAGTCGAAGAAGCAGGTGGCGTAGGATGCACAGTGGCATTATCGAATGCCATAGCCGCAGACAGATATGGCACCCTTGGTTGGTCCGGGATTCAGGCAGGCACGATGACAGGCCGAGTGAAGTTCGTTAGGGTGACAACAGGCGGGGGTTGCCGTAGTGATGGAAGGGGATGATCTGGAAGCCGCATTGGAACCGGTGGCCATGGCTCTTGCTTGTGAGCGAGTTAGGATAGGGGGAGCCAGTGGGGTCTGAAACCTACAAACGACAGAGGTCTGCGAGGAGACGATGCTCGGAGAATCCGCAGGGGTCCATAAAGATCTGCAGGGATACCAAAGAAGGGTGATATGGTTCAATGCATTTGAAAGCGGCTTTGCTTAACAAATGTGACAAATATACTAGAAATCTTAACGGAAAACAAAAGACTGACAACTAAAGAGCCGTACGAGCAAGAGTTTGAGTCACTAAATTGATAAAACGCAGTGAGTCTCCCCAGCAGAGTCGCCAAAAATCTATACCCTCTCTTTCATCCGACTATCACCCTGAAGCCCATGGGTTTCCGCCGGCTGGACCAAGGTACAGAGAATTGAAAGGTGTTTGTGTCAGCGCATCACCATGTGGGGTGGATGGCTCGTTGAATGGAGTGACCACCTTATTTTTGGGTAGAAAACAAGGAAAACCGGATGGGAAAGTGTCCTTCCACCATCAAAACGATAAAACCACAAGAATCACGTAAAATCGTGTAACATGAGAGAACTGGATACGAGGCTCAGGGTACTGTTGGGGAAGGTGTTAGGCACCCCCAGATAGCTCGGGCATTCCCGACCTCTCTCCGGCTCTTAAAACGGAAAACTATGATAGTCAGTCCAACCACACATGGCCTCATCCTGGAAAACATTTCAGGGGATTGGGAGGAATAACTTTATTCCTTCCGGTAAAACAAACGAAGATTGAACAATGCGGGGTTTTGCACCGGATTTGGTGGTGAATGGGGGAGAGAAAGAACTAAAGGTCAGGTGAGGCAGCCAGTTGGGCCGCCGGATAGCCGGCTGAATATACCGGCTACCGTGTCATTTCCCCCCCCCCCTTGACTGGAGATGAGAACTTACGTTAGCACTTGGCCAGGGCCGGTACGGATGCATGCTGGTGGCCTTATCACGGTAGCGCATCTTCACTTCTTCGGAAATCAGGAACCGTCGAGTCGTACTTTTGCATACCCGAACGGCCACCATTGGCAAGGATGCATGCTGGAGACGTCATCCCGGAAATCTTTCCGGGGCATCGGGAACGTAGACTAACATTTCATGGAAAATGAGGACCGACTGCCGATTTTTTATACCGGTTGACCGACGGCAGGCCGACTGGTTCCCTGAACCATCTGCGCAAAGATGGGTTTTTGGGGAGCCGGCTACCAGCTATTTATGCCGGCTGGTTCCCCAAACCATCTGCGCAAAGATGGGTTTTCGGGGAGCCAGCTACTGGCTATTTGTGCCGACTTACCGGCGACAGGCCGGTTGGTTCCCCGAACCATCTACGCAAAGATGGGTTTTCGGGGAGCCAGCTACCGACTATTTGTGCCGGCGGCAGGCCGGCTGGTTCCCCGAACCATTTGCGCCAATGGGGTTTTGAGGAGCTGGTTGCCGGTTCTTCTTACCGGCTCCCCCGCCCTTTTGAAGTTCATTAAAGCATGGGGTTAGGAGCGGACTTAGACTCCCCGAGTGATGGGAACTGTCGAGTTATATTTCTTCATACACCCGATTAGCAAGGATACATGCCGGAGGCGTCATCCCAGAAATCTTTCTGGGGCATCGGGAATGTAGACTTACATTTCCCGTGAAACGGGAACCATCGGGTTGTACTTCTTCGTACACCCGAACGGCTACCGCCGGCAAGGGTGCATGCCGGAGGCGTGATCCTGGAAATCATTCTGGGGCATCGGGAATGTAGATTTACATTTCCCGGGAAATGGGAACCGTCGGGTAGTACTTCTTCGTACACTCGAATGGCTACCACCAGCAAGGGTGCATGCCGCAATTCTTTCCGGGGCATCGGGAATGTAGACTTACATTTCCAAGGAAACGGGAACCGTCGGGTTGTACTTGTTTGTACACCCGAACGGCCGCCGCTGGCAAGGGTGTATGCCGGAGGCGTCATCCTAGAAGTCTTTCAGGGGCATCGTGAATGTAGACTTACATTTCCCGGGAAACGGGAACCGCCAGGTTGTACTTGTTTGTACACCCGAACGACCACCGCCTGCAAGGGTGCATGTGGGACGCGTCAACCTGGAAATCTTTCCGAGGGATCGGGAATGTAGACTTACATTTCCCAGGAAACGGGAACCGCCAGGTTGTACTTGTTCGTACACCCGAACGGCCACCACCGGCAAGGATGCATGCCGGAGGCGTCATCCTGGAAATCTTTCCGGGGCATTGGGAGGGTAGACTTACGCCTCCCGGAAAGACATGCAGAGATTGGGTAAAAATGCATAAAACCTACTGGGAAACTCAGAGTTTCCACGTAAAAGGACCCGACGGGAGGATCGCAACCAAACCGAAATCAACCATGCCCGGTGGGTTCACCCGACCGGGAGGATGGCTACCGGTACCTTTAGACGTGTTTTCGAAGAAATGATACCTGAGCCCGTCCTTCCACCTTTCCCTTGCATGGGGAAGGTGTTACATGGTCGGGACTCGAGAAAGACATCGTGAAAACACACGTAAAATGACGAGGACGGAAGGGCTTACCTTCAAGGAGTCGTCAGCGGTGATCTGAAGTCCTTCAAAATCTTGAAAAAGTCATCTTCCTAAATGGAGCGGAAGGTCCCTTTATATAGGGAATTACCTTCCTTCTTTGGGTGATCCTGGGATGGAAACTCTGTGTACGTTTTGGTTTCATCTCGTGATCCACATGATAGTAATTCTCGGCCAGTATAACAATGACTTCCCCCTTCCACAGGAATTTGAGCATCCTATGAAGGGTGGAAGGTACAATGGAATTTTGGTGACGGAAAGGACGGCCCAAAATGAGGTTGTAGCTTGGAGGAATGTCCACCACATGTACCAAAACTTCGAAGGCAGCTGGTCCGATGACAAGGGGAAGAATAATCTCACCTCTAGCTTCATGGAGAGTGCCGTCGAACACTCTCATTACTCGGTCTATGGGAAGCAAGTCTTCTTCCTTGATCCCCAACTTGTGCAGGACCTGTAGTGGGCACATGTTTAGCCCAGATCCGTCATCAATCATGACCATGGGGATGCATAGGTCCTTGTACTCTACCCGAATGTATAAGGATAGGTTGTGATCGGTCCCAGCTAGCGAGAGGTCCAAGTCTTAGAAGTAGACAAAAGACGGGACTGTCACTGTTGCCACCATCCCTTCTATGGCTCCGGGAGCGAGGCCTTGGTTCACTTTTGCCACCTGTAATGCTCTAAGGAGAATTTCCTGGTGCTTCGTGGATGACCAGAGTAGATCCCTGTATGGTGTTTTTAATACTGCTAAATTAAACCGCAAGCGCATGGTGCTATTGAAGTAACATGGTGAGTACGGATTGATCCCACAAAGATTCGGGTTATGAAGATTAATGAAAGTGCTAAGATATGAAATGTCAGAAATTTGAAGTTATCAAAATAAAGAAATTTCAGTCCAAGACGTTCGCCAAAAATAAGGGCAAACAGAGTACAAAATAGAACTCCGAAGTGCAATTTTTCAATTACTACAACCCCTTTTCTTCCCTATAACTTTCACAAATCCAAGAAATACTTTCCAGCCAACAAACACACTTGAAAGCACCTCCCTTCTAGTAGAAATCAATTCTCAAAACACCTGGGACGTACCTTTAAATGGGTTGGAAAAACTCGATAAAAACTTGGATTCAAAATAGTTCACAAGATAAACCATTCAAGCATTCATCCATTCATTCACATATAAAATAATTCTAACATTAGGGGCATATAATTTTGGTTTTTATGACATCAAATACCATCTAAATTCTACAATGAAACAACAACTACACTAACCTAATACAAATGTAAAATTCAGAAATCACAGATCCAACCTCACAAGATTGATACAAAACGAGATAGCCAAGGGTTAGAACCTTCACTCCTAAACCTTTGGTTGGTGGTAGCAAGGAGACTTCAACAGCATCAAGACCACATCATCCTTGGCTGGAAATGGCTTCCAACAGCACCAAGCACGGAGAAAGGGAGCTGCAGCCTACCACTTTGATTGCCTCAACCACTTCACCTCACGGCCCCCTTCTTGACAGCTAGGGCAACCCTGATTTTTGCCCTCTCTCAACCACAAGCTCCACGCAACCAAGTAGCCAAAGCTCCTCTCCAAGACGTGTTGTCGCCATGAGCTTGAAGCAAGGAAGCATGGATGAAGGTTGGAAGTCTAGGTTGGTGTCCCTCCAAGAAGCCCTAGCCAAGAGGAAGGAGCTATGACACCCTTGGCCTCCAAAAATGAAAAAGAAGGGAAGGAGGAGAGGGGAGGCTCGAGATTTGCTTCAAGGTGGAGGAACTGGGAATCCCTAATTCGTGAGCCTCCCCCTTCTATTTATAGGAGTCCACAATTTTTCATTCTTCCCAAGTTTCCCATGTGGTCCCAACATTATTCCTTCAAAAATAACACACAAGGGTTACAAGCACAGTGAAATAAAGTATGATATGATCAAGAATGTTATCTTACATGTCATTCCAATGCTAAATGATAGTTGAAGTCCTAGTTGTGCATTATTTAATTAAGTTATATCATATTCATGCATTTCATGAAAATCCAAAGTTATATGCAATTGTAGTTAGTAAAGCATGATAATTATATATGCACTTCTAATTTGCATGAGATAAGTATGTGTGTAATGCACAAATTATGACTTCACAAAATCCCCCATACTAAAATCTTTCTAGTCCATAGCAACAATAAATCCAATAAAAGATAATAAGCAACATGATGATCATACAACGAAAACTCAATAATGAAAAGGGAAAAAGAAAATCCTAAGTAATACACCTTTTCGTAGGCGTGTGACGACTGCATTTAGCTTATGCAGTAAGCCGTTAAACCTTCAAGTTGCCTTGAAGGTAGAGTGTTGTCTCCAAAGGGTTTTCAGTGGACACACCTACAAAGTCCAAATCAAAACAAATACAAAGAAAAAGAACAAAGCAAAATAAAGCCATGAAAATTCAATACAACAAGAAGAAACACAGAACACACAAAACAAAAGGAATGCAAGCAAAAAGGGTCTAGAACTCATGCGAAATCCTACTAGGTTCACTTGTGGCTATCAAGATCGTTAGGCACAGATGGTGGCTCACAACTCTCACAC
The DNA here is from genome assembly GCA_024699675.1 of Amphibolis antarctica. NCBI lineage: Eukaryota > Viridiplantae > Streptophyta > Magnoliopsida > Alismatales > Cymodoceaceae > Amphibolis > Amphibolis antarctica. The sequence continues at coordinate 12,239 of JAMKPZ010002539.1, forward strand.
TCCATAGTCCCTTAGATTGGACAAGCATACACTAGCCGGTATAGGAAGTCACCCGATCAAAAGAGCCCTATTTCCTTGCATACATGAAGTTCTCACCCTCACTACACATGGGAGACTATGAAATGCACATATAAGGTTGTGCAATGATAACAACAATATCATGTAGTGTCTAACTCCCTCCCTTCATATGAGACCTATCGGAAAATGCTTAAAGAAAGCAATCAAGGTACCAACATTTGACATACCATACACACCGACTCTCAAAGGAAAAAGAATACAACATAGGAAAGGTTGTCATTTATTGCCCACTTCATCCTCACATCCCATGTGACTCCAAACAACCCCCCTTTTCTACTTTATTTCCTTTCTTTTCTTTTCTTTTTTTCCTCACATATTTTTCATGGGTTTTCTTTTTTTTCAGTCTCTTTTTCTTTCCTTTTTCATCTCTTTATTTTCTTTTTGTTTTTATTTTTCAGAACCATATCTTTTTGCTTCTTCTTCTTCTTTTTCTCTTTTTTTTTCTTTTTTTTTTCAAAACAAACTAACTAACAAATGGTATAAATAAAGACACACCTTATTTCTCCAAAACTAAGAGCCTACAACCCACAAAAAGAAACTCGGTATATCAATTGCAGTACCTTGGCACTCTCCTAAGCACATCTTAAAGACACTCTTAGAAGTTTGGGAGGATCCTAATAGACTCCGCAAAAAGGGGTACTTAAGAGGCAACCCTCTTCTGCATGGTGGCACTCAGCTTGGGATCTCTCAAAAAGGGTATATGTAACAAAACAAGGCATAAGCTCAATTGATAAGGAAGACTCACCCAACATACAACTAGCATAATGCTCATCTTCCTCTAAGGAACCTCTTAATATAGGACATTAACATTTTAGCTCTGGTGAACTCACCACTCCTAGAAATGGGAAGTCCCATAAATCCTAACAGCAACTTATGAACTTTGCAAAATCTCTAGCATGAATTCTAACCAAAATCACAAAAATCAACACCAAATTGAATGAAAAACAACAAAATCACAAAAAAAAAGGTGGCATATTTTCCTCCCCCCCATACTAAAGATCTACATTGTCCCCAATGTAATAAACAACAAGACATAAAGTGGATCCAAAACTCGGACAGAAAGAAACAAATATGCCAAAACAATCACAGTAACAAAACATAACAACATAACATCGCAAGGTATATGTTCTCCCCCCCCATACTAGAACAGAGCATAGGTGCACATGCTGATGCGATAGTGTAATGTGATGCACAAATATATAAAATGGGGTATAGAAATGCGTACCTACGAGGCTTTCACAATAACAAACCTGCTTTAATAAAAAGCTAAACACATAACAACAACAACAAGACGTTAAATAACATAAAACAAAATATAACAACCATAATAAGAAAAGAAATGACAACTACTGTACACACATACTGCAAATGATCTGGTGTCACTGGCACTGGCTATTTACCAATAACTTCTTACAATCCTTGAGGTTTTCAACCTCCACTGCCCCACTCGGGAATACAGTCTTTACCACATATGGGCCTCCCCACCTTGATCTCAATTTCCTGGGGTGTAAATGTAGTCTAGAGTTGTACAACAATACCTCTTGCCCAGGAACGAATGTCTTCCTCAGAATTTTCCTATCATGAAAGATCTTGGCCTTCTACTTGGCTATGTTGGCATTTTCATATGCTTCATTTCTTAATTCTTTGAGTTCAACCAACTACAGCTTCCGCTTCTTGCCAGCAACATCTTCATTCACATTTAATTCCTTAATGGCCCACATGGCCTTGTGCTCAATTTCCAAAGGTAAGTGGCAAGCCTTTCCATAAACCAATCTATAAGGTGATGCACCAAGAGTTGTTTTGTAAGCAGTTCGATACGCCCATAGTGCATCATTCAGCTTTTCTGACCAATCCTTTCTGTTTGGCTTGACCACTTTTTCCAAAATCTACTTAATCTGCTTGTTTGAATTTTCGACCTGCCCACATGTTTGGGGTTGGTAAGGGGTTGCCAACCTATGAGTGACACCATACTTTTTCATTAAGGCCTCAAAGCTCATATTGCAAAAGTGGGTGCCTCTGTCACTAACAATTGCTCTTGGCAATCCAAATCTTGAGAAAATGTTATTTTTAAGGAACCAAACCACCACTTTGTTAGCATTTGACCTTGTGGGCACTGCCTCAATCCACTTTGAGACATAATCTATAGCTAGCAGAATATACACAAATCCATGTGAGTTTGGGAACGGACCCATGAAGTCAATTCCCCAAACATCGAAAACTTCAACTTCTAAAAAGGGTTCATGTTCCTACAAGAAATTCTCCCCATCTTCTGGCATTGAGGACAACTCTTACAAAATTCAAATGCATCCTTAAACAAAGTCTTACAAAATTCAAATGCAGTACCTTGGTTGCTGTTTTAGTGGAGCTAAAGTGTCCCCCACATGCTAAGTCATGGCAGAAGGTCAGAACACTGTGCATTTCTGCCTCTGGGATGCACCTACGGACTATCTGATCTGGGCAATATTTGAACAAGTAAGGATCCTCCCAGTAAAAATATTTGGTCCTAGCTTTCAACTTTTTCTTGTCTTGGCTAGACATTTGGTTCGGGACTAGTCTTGTCACCAAATAGTTAACCAAGTCCGCATACCATGGCACTATACCAATAGACATGAGCTGCTCATCTGGGATGTATCGCTAATGGTTGTGTCAGAGTGTGGTACCTCACTTAATCTAGAGAGGTGATCAGCTACCACATTTTCACAACCCTTTTTGTCTCTTATCACCAAATCAAATTCTTGGAGTAGCAAAATCCACCTTATGAGCCTTGGTTTTGCATCCTTCTTGGACAATAAGTGCTTGAGGGTGGAATGATCAGTATATATGATCGTGTGTGTCCCTACAAGATAAGCACAAAACTTCTTCAAAGCAAAAGCCACGGCTAAAAATTCCTTTTCGGTGGTAGTGTAGTTAAGTTGCACATCATTCAAGGTCTTGCTTGCATAGTAAATAACTTTTGGTAACTTATCAACCTTTTTCCCAAGACTACACCTACAGCGTAATCAGAAGCATCACACATGAGCTCAAAAGGCACTCCCCAATCGGGACCATGAACTACAGGGGCTGATGACAACACATTCTCTTCTTGCTCCTGTGAGAGGGTAAATGATAGAATCATTGGCAGAGTGTCATCCTTACCTAAAAAGACATACTTCAGTCCTGAGGGGAGATTCTTTAACTCTAATATGGGAGGTTGCTCAACAGACGACACCATCTTCCTAGGGACAACCTCAATCGGTTCAAAGGAAGTGACTCCACAAGTCTCTTCTATGTGTCCCTGAGGTTTTGTCCTCTCTTCTTGCACACTCCCAACTGAGAGCACGTCATCCACATCTTCTTCACTATCATCCCACTCATCATTGCTAAATACTTCTAGAAAATCCACATTAAAACTCTCTTGAACTCCCTTGCTCACTTCCTTGTCTAGTTTAAAAATGTTCATAGCAAGGGTTGTCTCACCATACATTATGGTCATGGCTCCATTCCTACAATTTATCATAGCATTAGAGGTGGCTAGGAATGGCCTTCCTAATATCAATGGGACTTGACTTCTAACTGAGGTAGAAGGGTGCATCTCTATAACTAGAAAGTCAACTGGGTAGATAAACTCTTGCACCTTCACCAAAACATCCTCTACTTTTCCCAATGGAGTCTTGATAGACCTGTTAGCCAATTGAATAAGAATTCTGGTGTCCTGCATGGCTCCTAAACCTAATTGCTCATATGTTGAATAGGGCATGACATTAATTCCCGCCCCTAAGTCTAATAAAGCTCTTTCTATATTGGTTGATCCTATGACACACAAGACGAGAGGAGTTCCTAGATCGTCATACCTCTTAGGTAGTTGGCTAGAAAAGATGTCACTAGGAGTCTCAGCTAGAAAGGCTTTCTTAACCACTCGTCTAGCCCTCTTTCTGGTACATAGCTCCTTGAGATACTTGGCATAACTAGGAATATGAGCTATATGGCCTCGAGCAATGGGATGTTAATTTCTACCTTCTCAAAAATTTTCCTAACAGCCTCCAAGTGGGTTTCTCTTTTCTATCTACCAACCTATGTGGGAATGGGGCAACTACGGCTTCCCTAGTTCTTCCCTCATCGGCCTCCTTTTCCACCACTACTAAGTCATCATTCAAATCATCAACATCCTCGTGTTGATCCCCTTCATTACACCTATCCTTACTCTCTATTACTTCTTCCCCTAAATCTTCTAAATTCACATCCTTATGCCCTACTTGAGAAGGGTTATCTTGCACATCCCTATCCTGGCTCGACTCCTTAGGGCCTCCTATTTGCCTACCTGATCTTAGGGATATGCATACATCCCTTGGTTCTTCATCCTTCTCATCTTCGATAAAAACTGCCTTAGGTGGGGAAGATTCTAACACATCCTCAACACTCCAAGTCGCACATAACTCCTCTAACTTTTCATCCTCTTCTAACCATTCTTCCTCCAATTCATCTTCTTGAATTTGAGGTGTTAATTCTACTCTTTCAGGTTCTAATAAGGGTTCTTCATAGTTCTCCTCGTAATCCTGAAAATGGGCTAACTTCTGCTCGTCACTCCTAAAGTTAACAAGATCAAACCTATCATCTATGCCTTGATCACTACCTTCTTCTTCTATTACTCCTATCGTGCAAGACTCTCTTACTTCATTGACTATAGCCAAATCTCTATAAACTTGGCTAGTGCTTCTTATTAAAGCAATTTCTTGTTCAACTTTAGCCATAGTCTCTTGTAGCTGGGCCACACACCTTATCATAGATATGGAACTATCCTCAGTAGGTGGAATATGCTCCCAAGAAGGCCTAAGTTCTCTATGTTGATTAAGGTTTGATTGATTCCTATTGCTTTGGAACCAAGCAAAAGGGCATTCCTGTTCTATATGACCCACTAAATTACACCCATTACACCTAGGAGTTTCATGCACATGCTGATAATAAGAATAAAAATCATTGGGATCCATTTTTAACAAATAAAGGCAATGCAACTCAAAAACCACAATGATTTCAATTAACAATGAATGCACACTACTAAACAGTAAGATGTAACTAATAAAAGGAACTTCTACAATATGCTCGAGCCTACCGAATCACAATATAAAAAATTCCAATAACAATAAGTGACAAGGTAGTAGAAAATATTTTAATGAAGTTCTTAACAATCAAGCACAATAGAAATAACTTTCACTCGAAATGTTCAATACAATTCTAAGATATCCAACAAACTCAGAGTTTTCAAAATACTTCAAATAACTAAATAACATTGAATCCCCGGCAATGGTGCCATTAACTTGTATGGTGTTTTTAATACTGCTAACTTAAACCGCAAGCGCACGGTGCTATTGAAGTAATACGACGAGTACGGATCGATCCCATAGAGATTCGGGTTATGAAGATTAATGAAAGCGCTAAGATATGAAATGTCGGAAATCTGAAGTTATCAAGTGAAAGAGACACTAAATCTCATGCAAGCAATAATTGTATCTCCCACAACAATTGGGAGTCAAAAGCTCAAAACTGCAATAGCTTGCTGCAAGCGCAATCCACTTGAAATGCTTATAACTCACTCCATATGCATCCAATTGACGTGAAATAAAATGGAGCTTTTCAAGCGCTCAACAAGCTATTAAAATACGGAAATTCCAGTCAAAGACATTCGCCAAAAATAAGGGAAAACAAAGTACAAAACAGAACTCCAAAGTGCAGTTTTTCAATCACTACAACCCCTTTTCTTCCCTATAACTTTCACAAATCTAAGAAATACTTTCCAGCCAACAAACACACGTGAAAGCACCTCCCTTCTAGTAGAAATCAATTCTCAAAACACCTAGGACGTGCCTTTAAATGGGTTGGAAAAACTCAATAAAAACTTGGATTCAAAACAGTTCACAAGATAAACCATTCAAGCATTCATCCATTCATTCACACATAGAATAATTCTAACATCAGGGGCATATAATTTTGATTTTTATGACATTAAATACCATCTAAATTCTACAATGAAACAACTACACTAACCTAATACAAATGTAAAATTCTGAAATCACAGATCCAACCTCACAAGATTGATACAAAACAAGATAAGTAATTAGGATAGCCAAGGGTTAGAACCTTCACTCCAAAACCTTTGGTTGGTGGTAGCAAGGAAACTTCAACAGCATCAAGGCCACCTCGTCCTTGGCTAGAAATGGCTTCCAACAGCACCAAGCACAAAGAAAGGGAGTTGCAGCCTACCTCTTTGAGTGCCTTCAACCACTTCACCTCACGGCCCCTTTCTTGACGGCTAGGGCAACCCGGATTTTTGCCCTCTCTCAACCACGAGCTCCACACAACCAAGCAGCCAAAGCTCCTCTCCAAGACGTGCTGTCACCACGAGCTTGAAGCAAGGAAGCACAGATGAAGGTTGGAAGTCTAGGTTGGCGTCACTCCAAGAAGCCCTAGCTAAGAGGAAGGATTTATGGCACCCTTGGCCAGCTGTTCTTGGAACATGTACCACGACAGTGTTGGCCCTTGGAGGGATTTCTGGAACAGTCGGACGCGGAGCTTCTCCTCGTGCTGTAGTGCTGCCATGTCCCCACAGTAAGCCAGGAGGTGCGCGCGGGGGTCATCGTGCCCATTGTATTTGACTAGTTTGGGCATCTTGAAATCAGAATGGAGCATCGCCTCTGGACAAAAATAGAGGTTTCGAAAAAAACAAGAGGGTTCTGGCGGGCTGGGCCTCATGTTCCGGAAGGATGCTTCTAGTTCAGCTATCCTCTGAAGTAGCTGCCCCTGCAGGTCCGGCATTGGGGTAGCAGTAGTGGCGGCCACTAGCTGCAATGGCAGCTAAAAGAACTAACCTGCCACAAGAGTGGTGACGATGTCATATTCTATAGTATGCGGCATCTCCGAGACGCGGATGATTGGCCTGGGTGGGATTACTAAACTAATCCCTTGCTGTTGGTAGTGCGCCAGCTGATGAGCCAAGAGGGTCTACTCGAAATGCCCTGGCCGGGGCAACTAGTAGGTGCCGGCCCCTTCTTTGCCCTCCATGTTTGAGGGTGGCTGGTAGGATGGGCCGATGTTTCGCGTGGGAACTGGCCTGTCACCTTTAGTTCCAGCAGCTAGAGGTGGGCGGTGCAAGATGCGATGTGACATTGTTGAATGCCGTAGCGACAGGCTGGTCTGGTGCTCGAGGGAGATCCGCGACTCTAGCAGGTACAATGATCGGCCTGGTGAAGTTTGTCCTGGTGATGACAGGAGGTGGTGGGCCGAAGGCCACGGACAACAGCATGGAGGCTGCCGTAGTGATAGTGGGGGAAGTCCCGGATGTAGCAGCGAAACCATTGGCCATAGCTCTTGCTTGTGAATGGATCTAAACAAGGGGAGCCAGGGAGATTTGGAACTGCAAGAGAGAACTGCAAAGGTCTACAAGGAGAATCTACAAGGAGAACCAAGAAGGGTGATTTGGTTCCATGCATTTGAAAGCGGCTTCGCTTAGCAAATGTGGCGGGTACACTAAAAATCCTAACGGAAAGCAAAAGACCGACTGTAAAAGGGTCGTTCAAGTGAGAGTTTGAGTCGCTTAATCGATAAAACGCAGCGAGTCTCCCCAGCAGAGTCGCCAAAAATCTGTACCCTCTCTTTCATTCGGCTATCACATGGAAGCCCATGGGGTTCCACTGGCAAAGCCGATGGATGGGCTGAGGTACAGAGAATTGAAAGGTGATTATGTGAGTGCATTGCCACATGGGGCGGATGGCTCGTTAAATGGAGTTGCCACCTTATTTTTGGGTAGAAAACAAGGAAAACCAGATGGGGAAGTGTCCTTCCCCCATCAAAACGATAAAAACTACAGAAATGGTATAAAACCACATAAAACTATGCGAAAAATGAGGGAATTGAATACGGGACTCAAGGTACTGTTGCGGAAGGTGTTAGGCACCCCTAGACAGCCCAGGTAATCCCGACCTCTCTCCAGCTCTAAAAATGGAAAATAATGATAGTCAGCCTGGCCAAACATGTCCTCATCTTGGAAGGGTACCGGACTGCCAGGTAAGGGTACCGGTTGCCGCATAACATTCCGCCTCTCCTACTGGGGACAAGAGTTCATGTACCTTGTTTCGCTAGGGTCGACAAGGACTCATGCCAGCAACCTCATCCCGGAAACCTTCCTGAGGCATTGGGAGAGTAGTTTTGCTTCTCCTGGTAAAGGGGAACCGTCGGGGTGTACATACTTATACACCTGGACGGTCGGCGTCGACAAGGACGCATGTCGATGGCCTCATCCCGGAAGCCTTTCTAGGGCATCTGGAGAGCAGCTTTGCTTCTCCCGGTAAAGGGGAACCGTCAGGGTGTACATACTCATACACTTGAATGGCTGGCGTCGACAAGGATGCATGTCGACGGCCTCATCCCGGAAGCCTTTCTGGGGTATCAGGAGAGTAGCTTTGCTTCTCCCGGTAAAGGCTAATCGTCGGGGTATACATACTCATACACCCGGATGGCCGGTGTCGGTAAGGATGCATGTCGAGGGCCTCATCCTGAAAGCCATTCCGGGGTATCGGGAGAGTAGCTTTGCTTCTCCTGGTAAAGGGGAACCGTTGAGGTGTACATGTTCATACACCCAAACGGCCGGCGTCGGCAAGGATGCATGCCGACATCCTCATCTCGGAAGCCTTTCCGAGGCATCAAGAGAGCAGCTTTGCTTCACCCAGTAAAGGGGAACCATTAGGGTATACATGCCCATAGACCTGGCCGGCCTCATCCCGGAAGCCTTTCCAGGGCATCGGGAGAGCAGCTTTGCTTCTCCCAGTGAGATAAGAGGGAAATAGGTAGAAACGTGAACATAGACATGGTAGCCACCGCTACAGACCTCTAGCTGAAGAGCCCGAGGTCTGGTGGGTCTACACGTCTGCCTACTGAACAACTAGGTATGGGACCGGATGTTCACCCAGTATCCCACCTCCACTTTCGGGTGCAGGGATTTCTGCCCCCAATCCAAAAAGATGTGAGAGGTGAACACCCTTCGAGTAGATGGTTGTCTATAAGTAGAGACAACACATCTGACGGTGGCCAGGCGTTTCACAGAAAAAAGACAGAGAAAACCCGACAATGCATTCGTAAAACACGTAAGAAGACTTGGGTTTCCATATACAAAAACCCGACGAAGGAACTGTGACTGAACTGATCTCGACCATATTGGGTGGATTTACTTGGCTGGTAGGGAGGCTGCCGATACCTTCGGAAGCGTATCTGAAGGAATGATACCCAGGCATCTCCTCCGACCTTTCCCTTTGCGTGGGGAAGGTCCAGCACGGTCAAGGTTCGAAGAAACGAGGCTAAGTCAGGAGCATGATGGTAGGGAAAAGAGGGAGCTTACCTACAAGGAGTCACCAACGATGGTCGGAAGTCCTTACTCTAGTGCGGTAAGAGGACGCCGAGGCTCCAAGCAGCTCCCCTCCGAATCGTGCCTTCAGAATCTCGGAAAAGGCCTTCTTCGAAATGTCGAAAAGCCTCCTTCTTCAAAATGTCAGAAAAAGAGCCCCCTCTTTAGAACCTCGGAAAAAGGTTCTCCTCTTCAGAACGTCGAAAAAAGCTCTCTCTTTCATGGAATGGAGGGCCCTTTATATAGGGAATTACCTTCCATTTTGGGTGATCCCGGGATGGAAACTCCGTGTACGTTTTGGTTTAATCCCGTAATCCGTGTGATGGATTGATTACGGGATTTAAGTAATTAAATCTTGCCATATCTTTCCAATAGATTTGAATTATTACCTAGGTGTCTAGCCGACAGCCGTGATAGGTTGGTCGGTGGCTGGGTAAGGGAGATCGACGTGCGTTAGGAATGTATCCAGGGGTCTAGGGGAATTAGGCCATTGCGGAGAGCTAGGATTGTGCACTAGTTCATGATCCGGAGGCCGTGTACTCTACCCCGAAAGTCAAACTCTGCCCTTGCATGCCTTGTATTAGTCGAAGTTCCATATGGTTAGCCATTTTCTCTCATCTAACGTTTGCGAGCGTGTTAACAGGTGTACTTGCATGTTGGTGGGCGAGTTCGGGATCGACCGCCAGGGTATTTTACCGACGTGCCAATTGGTGGACGGTTGATTTACCCAGCCACCCAATAGGTGCTAAACACGGGTTTCAACACCAACGAAGTGGAACTTCGTCGAGGAGGAGTTTGGGGGAACCAGCTACTGGGTGATATACCGGCGAGCCGGTGGGTGGTCGGTTGATTTACCCTGCCACCCAATAGATGCTAAGCATGGGGGTCAACAAGATGACACATTTCCAAATGAGCAATTATTTATGTTGAATTCTTATACTTGGTATGCTAATATAGTTAATTATTTAGCTACAAGATTATTACCTCACGATTGGTCTAGTTTAGACAAAAAAATATTTCTATCTAGGATTACATATTTCTTTTGGGATGACCCATACCTTTTTAAGCAATGTCCTAATTAGATAGTGGGGAGATGTATCGCAAAAATTGAAACTCGACAAGTGTTATCATTTTGTCATGACCAACCTAGTGGAGGACATTTTGGAGCTAAAAAGACAGCATTAAAGGTGCTTCATAGTGGCCTATATTGGCCGACTTTGTTCAAAGATGCTTATGAATATTGTAAAAGATGTGTTCAATGCCAAAAAGTAAGTAGAATTGCAAAAAAGAATATGATGCCATTAAATCCAATCCAAGAAGTAGAAGTCTTTGATGTATGAGGTGTAGATTTCATGGGACCTTTTCCAAATTCTAATGATTTTATTTATATCCTCTTGGTAGTAGAATATGTAACCAAATGGATAGAGGCAATCCCTACTAAAACTAATGATTCAACAATAGTAATGAGATTTTTGAGATCTAATATAATTTCCCATTTTGGTATTCTAAGAGTAATTATCAGAGATACGGGAACTCATTTTTGTAACAGAAATTTTGAGAAATTGTTGAAAAGATATGGAGTGTTGCATAAGTTAGCTACCCCTTACCATCCTCACACTAGTGGACGAGTTGAAAGTGCTAATAAGAAAATTAAAGGAATTTTATAAAAGGTAGTATACACCACTAGGAAAGACTAGTTGGATAAATTAGATGATTCTCTTTAGGCATATAGAATAGCTTATAAGACACTATAGGGAATAACTCTGTTGACCCCCATGCTTAACTTCTATCGAACAGCCAAGTAAATCAACCGGCCACTCACCGGCATGCCGGTATATCACTCAGTAGCCGATTCCCCCAAACCCCTCCCTGGCGAAGGTCCACTTCGCTGGTGTTGAAGCCCATGTTCAGCACCTATCGAGTGGCCGAGCAAATCAGTTGGCCACCAATTGGCATGTCGGTAAAATACCCAAGTGGCTGATCCTGAACTCTTCCACCAACATGCAGGTACATTCGTCAACACACCCACAAATGTCAGTGGAGAGAAAACGGCTGACCATACGGAACTTCCGCTAATACAAGGCATGCAAGGGTGGAGTTCAACTTCCGGGGTAAAGTACACAACCTCTAGATCATGAACCGGTGGACAATCCCGGCTCTCCGCTACAGCCTAATTCCCCCAAATCCCTGGCTACATTCATAATGCACATTGATCTCCCTTACCTGGCCACCAACCAACCTGTCATGGCTGTCGGCTAGACACCTGGGTAACAATTCAAATCTATTGGAAAGATATCGCAAGATTTAATTACATAAATCCCGTAATCAATCAATCACGTGGATCACGAGATTAAATCGAAATGTACGCGGAGTTTCCATCCTGGGATCACCCAAAACGGAAGGTAATTCCCTATATAAAGAACCCTCCTCTCCATGCAATAGGACCTCTTTCTGAGGTTCTGAAGGAGAAGCTTTTTTCGACGATCTGAGAAGCTTTTCCCGATGTTCTAAAGCGTGGTTTCAAAGGAGAACTACTCGGAGCACCGATGTCCTCTCGCCACACCAGAGCGAGGACTTCCGACCATCGCTAGCGACTCTTTGCAAGTAAGCTCCCTCTTTCCCTTACCATCATGCTCATGGCTTAGCATGTTTTCTTTGGATCCTGACCATACTGGACCTTCCCCACGTGAAGGGAAAGGTTAGAGGACATGCCTAGGTATCATTCCTTCGGATATGCTCCCGAAGGTACCGGTAGCCTCTCTCCCTGCTAGGTAAATCCACCCGATACGGTCGAGGTCAGTTCGGTCATGATTCCTTCATCGGGTCTTTTTATATGGCAATATATGTTTTCTTACGTGTTTTCCGAACGCATCAACGAGTTTTCCTCTATCCTTTTTCGGTGAAATGCCTGGCCACCCATCAGACGTGTCGCCTCCACTTAGAGGTGACCGTCTCATCGAAGGTGTCCGCCTCTCCCATCTTTCGGGTCTAGGTGCAGAAATCTCTACACCCAGAGGTATAGGCGGCATACCAAGTGAACATTCGGCCTCAGATACGGATGTTCGGTAGGTAGATGGGCAGACCCACCAGACATTTGGCTTTTTAGCCAGAGGTCCGTAGCAGTGGCTACCATGTCCATAGTTGTGTTTCACCTATTTCTTGCTTATCTCGCTGAGACAAGCAAAGTTGCTCTCCCGATGCCCTAGAAAGATTTTCGGGATGAGGCCGTCGGCAGGCATCCTTGCCAACGCCGACCGTCCAGGTGTATGAGTATGTACACCCCGGTGGTTCCCCTTTACCGAGAGGAGCAAAGTTTCCCTCTCGATGCCCTGGAAAGGCTTCCGGGATGAGGTCGCCAGCATGCATCCTTGCCGATGCCGACCATCCAGGTGTATGAGTATGTACACCCCGGCGGTTCCCCTTTACTAGGAGGAGCAAAGTTGCCCTCCCAATGCCCCGGAAAGGCTTTTGGGATGGGGCCGTCGGCATGCACCCTTGCCGACGCCAACCATCCAGGTGCATGGGTATGTACACCCCGACGGTTCCCCTTTACCGAGATGAGCAAAGTTGCCCTCCCGATGCCCCGAAAAGGTTTCTGAGATGAGGCTGTCAGCATGCATCCTTGCCGACGCCGGTCATCTAGGTGTATGAGTATGTACACTCTGATGGTTCCTCTTTACCGGGAGGAGTAAGGTTGCCCTCCTAATGCTCTGGAAAGTTTTCTAGGATGAGGCCACGTTTGGCTGGGCTGACTGTCGTCGTTTTATATTTTTAGAGCCAAAGAGAGGTTGAAATTACTCAGGCTCTGTAGGGGTGCCTAACACCTTCCCCAATAGTACCTTGAGTCCTGTATCCAATTCTCTCATTTTTTCGCATAGTTTTTACACAGTTGTATACCATTTCTGCACTTTTACCATTTTGATGGCGGAAGGACACTTCCCCATCCGGTTTTCCTTGTTTTCTACCCCAAAAATATGGTGGTGACTCCATTTAACAAGCCATCCTCCCCACATGGTGATGCGCTCACACAATCATATTTCAATTCTTTGTACCTCGGCCCATTCGTCGGCTCTACCGGCGGAACCCCCATGGGCTTCCGGGAGATAGCCAGATGAAAGAGAGGGTATAGATTTTTGGTGACTCCACTATGGACACTTGCTGCATTTTTTCGATTAAGCGACTCAAACTCTCGCTCGTACAGCTCTTTTACAGTTAGCTTTTCATTTTCGGCTAGGATTGTTAGCATCTACTGCATTTGCGAAGTGAAGCCACTTCAAGTGCATCGGACCAAGTCACCCCTCTTTGGTTCTCTTTGCAGATTCTCCTTGCAAGCCCTGGCCCAAAATTCGTGCCATACGGACACGATTGACAAGTATACATATAAGTTTGATGATATTCCATATTGTGGTGGATTTATTAGAAGAGTTTATAATGGTGATTATGTATTTGTTCTAAAAAGAAATCAAAAGAAAATGTGGTTACTTGTTGGAAATAAATTCAATATTTTGAGAACTAACTCTCAATGACCCAAGAAAATGTGGGTATCAAAATCCTTAATTTCTACATGATTTGTAGGAAATGAGAAAGAGGAATGGAAAACTAGTAAGGTATGAACATTTTCTCTTATTGTATTGGCTTGTTATTAGTATAAAAATAGAAATAAATTATTATGGAACTTGTAGGATTTTTGGTTGAACATATGAAGCTTATTATTAATATTTAGGAAGTGTGATGGCTTACATTTAGGGGGAGCTATTACAAAAAATAAATATTTAAAGAGTTATAAGAATGATTTGTTTAAATTATGATTGAAAATATCTTATATAGAGTTCGCAAGAGAAATTCTATGGATAATAATTATGTATGATTTTGAGTTCTATATAAAGATAGGTTGATTTATAATGATTTTATGATTGTTGGAGTTGATTGATAGGTCAAGATATAGTATAGTAATTCTTGCTTAAGGATGTTGGAAGGATATAATATATTGTCTGAACAATATTGCTTGAAAAATTTTTAAAGTATTAATTTTAAATTAATTTTTTTAAAAAAATGAAACAATGAATTTAAAATTGTGGTAACAAATTATTGTAGAAACGGAATTCCGTTAACTTTTGAAGGAAAGTCCATTAAATACCTAGAAAACCTTCCAACTTCACAATTGCAAGGAAATTCTGTTAATCAGTATAGGAAATTCCATTTAATTACCTTAGGAAATTTCGTTATGGAAGGACTATAGGAAATTCCAACTTAGGTAGGAAATTCTAGCAAATACTTGACACGGATGAAAATCTATCCACATTTTATAGGAACTTCCCTTAGCTGTCGTACAAAATTTTTGTTTTGTAGGTAATCCCATTAACCTTTGTAGGAAATTCCAACTCAGGTAGGAAATTCTAGCAAATACTTGACACGGATGAAAATCTATCCACATTTTATAGGAACTTCCCTTAGCTGTTGTACGAAATTTTTGTTTTGTAGGTAATCCCGTTAACCTTTGTAGGAAATTCCATTGAATACTTAAAAAAAAATTTTCGTCCACCTTTGATAGGAAATTCTGTTTACCTTTGTAGGAAATTCCTTTGAATACTTGCTTGAAAACCTTTGCATCCATAGGAAATTCCGTTTACCTTGTAGGAAATTCTACAAAAACCTTGCTATTTCATTATAACGAATTGTAATTTCGTTGTAACAATCAAAATAGACTTTTTCGGTATAGAGAAATCCTATTTTCATTATAACAATTTTTAGAAGACCCACAAAAATAAATAGGATCATTATAATGAATTAAAAATCATTATAATGAATTTATCACAAGTTCGATTTGGGGAAGAAATTCACCGGTGTAATAGCAAATCGTTATAATGATTTCTGAAATCATTATAGCTGTTACTTCCAGAGGTATCCAAGCATAGCGGATTCAAATGAGATTAGCACGTGTAGGAGGGAGAAAAACACGAAGGAAATTCGAAATCACAGCTGGCAGTGGCTTGGACGCACGGCTAGGGTTCCAGGTGCTCCCAAACACCCAAATCACAAATGCAAATGAGATTTACATGGTTCTCCAACTTGGATACGTCCACGGGTGTCTCTCCTTGGGTTCTTCACTATCTTCAAATGGTGGATTACAGGAGAAAGGGAAAGGGAAGAGTGGGATGGCCGACGCACCAAGGGTTGGCTCGGCCTCCTCACACAAAGCTTCTCTTGTTACAAAAATGATCTCTCACAAAAACCCTGATTCCCTTTTGGGCATTTGGATGGCCTTATATAGTGGCTAATCATGAATGACAAAAATTCCCTTACAAACATAATAAGATTCAAGACATATTCAACAAATCTCCACCTTGTCTTGAATCGACCTTCACTTAAACCCCAAAGAGAGAAGGAGAGACACCAACCGCCCTTCAGCTACAACAGTAGGCATTTAGTAAGTCCAAGCAATGCTTGAAGTTACTCTCCACAACACCCTTGGTGAACATATCACCTGGATTATCTTTAGTGCAAACCTTCAGAATCTTGATCCTGTCTTCATTTCTGAGGAAATGAAACTTAACATCAATATGTTTAGTTCTATCATGAAAGACATTATCTTTGGCAAGAGAAATGGCACTGAGACTATCACAATATATATCTGCCTTATCAATTTCCCAACCCAAATCACCAAGTAAACCTTACAGCCAAATTCCCTCTTTTGCAGCCTCGGTCATTGCAACATACTCAGCCTCTATCGTAGACAGTGAAACTGTAGGCTGTAGAGTTGATTTCCAACTCACAATTGACCCTGCAAAAATGAAGACATATCTAGATAGTGACCTACAAAATCTGAATCAGTGTATCCAACCATGTTACAAGCTTGATCAGCACCATACATCAGCCCAATCTCTTGAGCTCCCTTTAGATACCTGAATATCCTTTTAAAAGCCTTCCAATGGTCCCTGCCCGGATTGGACATGAACCTGCTGACAATAGATAAAGGATAAGCCAAGTCAGGTCTAGTACATACCATAGCATACATCAGGCTTCCAACAGCCTGCGCATAGGGGACTCTTTGCATATCAAGCTTCTCTGCATCTGATTGTGGACACGTGGCTGACGATAGTTTGAGATTCCTATCATAAGGAGTAGATATGGCTTTACATGAAGCCATTCCAAATCTACACAAGATCTTTTCAATATACTTGGATTGATTCAGAAATAACTTCCTTGAAGTTCTATCACGCTGAATCTCCATACTAAGTATCTTCCCAGCAGAACCTAGATCTTTCATCTCAAACTCAGATTTCAATGTGTCCTTCAACTCTTGTATCAATTCAATATTCTTTGCAGCAATTAATATGTCATCAACATATAGCAACAAATAGACATATGTGTTATCAAACAAGGGCTTCACATAAACACATGAATCAAAATTGCTGCGATGGAAACCAACTGAAGTAATAAAAGAATCAAATCTTTTATACCACTGCCGTGGAGATTGCTTAAGTCCATACAGGGACTTATCTAATTTGCAAACCATATCTGACCTGTTCTTCACAGCAAAACCAGGTGGTTATTCCATCCAAATGTCTTCTTCCAAATTTCCACGTAAGAAAGCTGTCTTGACATCCATTTGTTCAAGTTTTAAATCACAAGCTGTAACAATAGCCAAAAGAACTCTGATGGATGTATGACGTACCACAAGAGCAAAAACGTCATGAAAATCAATGCCTTTTTTTGGGAGTAGCCTTTGGCGACAAGTCTTGCTTTAAATTGAACTCCCTGGTTGCCTTGTGTCCCGACTTTCTTCTTGAAGACCCATTTGCAACCTACAACATTTCTACCATGAGGACGCTTCACTAAAGTCCAAGTTTGGTT
>JAMKPZ010002540.1:0-10417 GCA_024699675.1 Amphibolis antarctica
TTACCTATTTAAGCAATGCCCTGATCAAATTGTAAGGAGATGTATCCTAGAAATAGAAACTCAATCATTGTTGTCATTTTGTCATGACCAACTTACTGAAGGACATTTCGTAGCTAAAAAGACAACTTTAAAGGTGCTTCATAGTGGCCTATATTAGCCAACATTGTTTAAAGATGCGTATGAATAATGTAAAAAAATTGTTCAATGCCAAAAAGTAGGTCGAATTACAAAATGAAATATGATGCCATTAAATCCTATCCAAGGGGTAGATGTTTTTTATGTATGGGGTATAGATTTCATGGGACCTTTTCCAAATTCAAATGGTTTTATTTATATTCTCTTGGCAGTAGAATATGTAACCAAATGGATAAAGACAATCCCTACTAAAACAATGACTCTACAATAGTAATGAGATTTTTAAGATCTAATATAATGTCTCGATTTGGTATTCCAAGAGCAATTATCAGTGATAGGGGAACACATTTTTGTAACAAAAACTTTGAGAAATTATTGAAAAGATACGAAGTGTTGCATAAGTTAGCTACCCTTTACCATCCGCTAACTAGTAGACAAATTGAAAGTACTAACAAGCAAATTAAAAGAATTTTAGAAAAAATAGTAAACACCACTAGGAGAGACTAGTCAGATAAGCTAGATGATTCTCTTTGGGCATATAAAACAATTTATAAAACAATATTAAGAACAACTTCATACAAATTAGTATATGGAAAGGCTTGTCATTTACCTATAGAATTAGAACATAAAGCACTATGGGCACTTAAACAATTGAATTTAAGTATAAAAATAGTAGGTAGTAATAGACAAGTACAATTAGTAGAGTTAGAGGAATTAAGAAATATAGCCTATGAAAGTTCAAAAATAGCTAAAGAATTGATGAAAGCATGGCATGATAAAAGAATTTTACATAGAATATTTGAAAAAGGACAAGAAGTTTTATTATATAATTCAAGACTACACTCTTTCCCAAGAAAATTGAAATCCAGATGGACTAGTCCATTTGTTATTAAACATGTTTATCTGTATGGAGCAATAGATTTGGCTGATCTTCAAAGTCATGAAATTTTTAAAGTTAATGGTCAAAGATTAAAACATTTTCTAAAATATTCAGAGAGGAAAGTGGTGGAGGTTGTTAACTTAGAAGAAAATTAAAAGAGTACTAAAAATGTATATATAAAAAAAATTAAAAATTAAAAAAAGATATAATAATAATAATAATTAAAAAATAATAAAAATATATAATATATAAAGAGCTATTGTTCATTGTATTTTGTTCAATAAAAGGCTGTCCTACAAATTGAGGTGGTTATTGTCCTGGGTTTTTCCGTAAAAAGTTAGGATGGCTCCTCCACCTAGGATTATAAGTAGGGTTGAAATTAGAGTTGTTACGTTGATTATAAAATAAAGTATTAACATCTTTAGATTCATGTAAAATAGGATAGTCATCTACAACATGACCTATGGCAAAGTAACTTGTACATTTAGGCATGTTAGACTCAATCTTTTTCTAAGGTGTAGTTCATCAATTTTATATATCAAGCTAGCCATTTTAGCTTCTAAGGCAACATATGGTTCAACAATATGGACTCCCCTATGGGTAGAAATTTGTTCCTGACTCACTTTAGTAGCAATCTCCCATTGGGTAGTTCTTTTGGCTAGATCTTCTAAAAATTTCCAAGCATTATCTATTCCTTGGTTCAAAAATCCATCTTGACTCAGATTCTAAGAGTGTCTTTGTGTGATAATTGATTCCTTTATAAATAATTCAAATTTGGGTAACTCTCTCTACTCCATGATGTGGACATTGAGCTAAGAGGTTACAAAATCTTGCAAAATATTTCCAGAAAGGTTCTCTAGGTTTCTATCTACAATTTAAAATTTCATTATTCCTTTTAATTGTGACATGCATTGAATAGTATTTTCCTAGAAATTTAGAACAAAATTGATTCCAATTGGTAAAAGAATTTGGTTGTAAACTATATAACCATCTTTTTGCACTATCTTTTAAAGCAAAAGACATATATTGTAGTTTAATTGCATCAACAGACATGTTTAGTACTTTCATTATATTACAAACTTCATTAAATTCTTTTAAAAACCAATAAGCATCTTCTTTTTCAAATCCATGACATTTTGGTAATTGGTTTAGCCAACCTTGGTCACAGAAGACCAATGCTCATTGGCTTATTGTAGTGAGTTACCAAGTGCTTTAGAAGTTACCAGTGCAAGGGTTGGAATTCTACCATCTCTACCGCAGAAGGCCAGAGACCTACACTTGTGTAGTCAGTTGCTTGGGGACTGGTCTCACACCCTTGGAAGGTACATCAAGGACTACTAGCAAGGGCCAGATGTTCGCTGTCTAGGCTGGAAGTCTACCCACTTGTCGTCAAACAACCAATCCATTCTAAAA
Organism: Amphibolis antarctica; assembly: GCA_024699675.1. NCBI lineage: Eukaryota > Viridiplantae > Streptophyta > Magnoliopsida > Alismatales > Cymodoceaceae > Amphibolis > Amphibolis antarctica. Next base: position 2,429 of record JAMKPZ010002540.1, read on the forward strand.
CTTGATGTCTCAATTGTAAAACTTCTGGAAGGTGCATCAGAAGTGACAACAAGATTTAACTTACGCCTCTAAAAAATGCATCAAAAGCAGCCAACAAGGGTTACCCTAAGGTTGATCATAACATTATGAGTGGTGTAGATAATCAGGCCATTAAATATAAAAATGCTAACATTACCAAGTGCAAGAAAGGTTTTTATTCTACATATTTATAACCCCTGTAATAACACAAATCATCATTATCAAAATAAAATTCTAATAATCGACAGAGTTGATCTTCCTATTATAGAGGAAATCAGTCTAGGTCCAAAGTCAAAGTAAAAACATTATCAATTTCAGAAAACCAAAATTCTAACGAAAAAGAAAAAATAACGATATTTACTTATATAAAAATATAACGTCAATATAGCTTAAACCACGTAACATATTGCATTAGAATCCCAGGAAAACTAAAATATTTCTCTTCTACCACCTTCAAAGTAATTTTTCCAGTCACCAAAAATTTGTGAAGCATCCGATGCTAGCTAGCTTTAGGCAACAGAAATTACAAAATTGAAGAACTTGTACCTCATATCAAGGTGAAGCTCACTATCTGCTCTACTACTACATCCGAGAAAGAATACACGTTTCATACACTCAAACAGTACGAAGAAAAGATCACGGGCTTCTCCAAAAGTAATCCAGAGCTGCCATATTGGCGCTTAATAACTAAATTAAAAGGTTTGATATTCTTCCATTCATATCCGTAAAGGTTGATTTGCAGAACTACTTTGATCGAACTTGAACCTCTTCATTTTCTGCTGCCTGTTTCGCGTTGCAATATCTTCAAATGAATTTATTTTAGTAGCATATTGGTGTGATTTCTTCACCTTTTTCCTCTTGCCCCTGTCATACTCTTCATCCCTGCATAGACGAATATTTTGAGAGCATTGTCTTAGTTGTAAAGGGGGAGGAACACAACAAAAAGGTGAGAAAAAGATGAGGCATTTTCCTAGCTTTAGCCAATGGATCAGGTGCATTAAAATGCAAGACCATAAACATAATGGAAAACAGTTAAAACGAAGAATCAATCTATTTCCCATCTGCATTTCAAAACTGCTTTGGGATTGCTATTTTCCACACTTCACAAAATTATGTATATCATCATGATGACTTACAACTCGTCCAATACATAGCCAATGCCTTTAGCTTGTGTATTCTGCACCTCATGAGTTGAAGGATGTGGTGGTTCTTCATCGTCCCACTTTGGAACTGCATCAATGAGCCAGAGAAGAGAATGAGATGGACAATACAACTGTCTGGTCATTCAACATAACTACAAGCCACACAAATTAATACTAAAATGATAAATAACTAAAAAGCAAACAAGCTAAAGTCTCACCAGAGGCCTCTCCTAGCCCCCTCATAAAAGTAGACTGGATTAAGTTTTTGGCATGTGTATCAACATTTCTAACACTGGTATGGTTTACATTCTTTTTCAACATCACAACATTATTGTTCACGCTGCTCATTCCAGCAAACCTCTTCTGTGAAGCATTGTCGCTGGAGTTTTCTGAATTATAGCGTTTTTCTTTCTTTGCACGTGAATGGAATTGCTCCTTTGCTGTGCTCTTCTTTCCTGTGCTGATAATGTTGACCATCTTAGAGGTTGATGTTTCCTGATTACCTGAAGCAAAAGTTCCAATTTCTTCTGGTTTAGTCAAATTCTTCTGATGTGAAGATTTTTTCTTGAGTTTCCTCTTTTTCCTCAAGCTTAAGGATGCAAATAACAAATAATGTCTTGAACCAAAATACATATTCTTCTTATGAGAATGTTTGACTATTTTCCTAGCCATTGCGACGGCCTTGTTATTGACACTATTTGTGTGTACCCTCTCTGTGTCAGCAAGAACCTCCTCATGTTTAGAGCTGGCTGACTGGCTAAATGAATTGATAAATTCCTTCTTTTGAACAATTTGTCCATCATTCTGACCTGTATCAACCCTTTGAAATCTCTCGACAATATCAGAACCCTACAGGGGCAATGAGACAGGACATCAGGTCTATAATTGATTGCATATGGTATGAGTTCACTGATACAAAATATTACCTGCTGTGCACAAATGCCCTTGAATGCCTCAACGTTCTTGGGTATGAGTTCATCAGCTGCCTTCCTTGAAACACCATTAACCTGTATGATGCAAACACAAAAATCCAGCAGAGAAATGATTAGGAACACAATCTCAGCACTTTACATCATTCAAAATCGGGAAATAACAGCAAAACAAGATACCTCATACTTGGGAAGATTTCCAGAAACATGTTTTGGAAGGCCATTAAATTGATTCTGTTGGGTAACATCAATAATCACATTTTTCCCAACTGCTACATGAAAAAGAGCATTGTCATTAGCTATAAGTTTACAAAAAAGAATAACTAAAAGGGTTTTTGAGCAACAATAATATACCATTGCCATTTGAAAAAGCTGGCCAAGTCAATCTTTTTACTGGGTTCTCTTTATTAGCATTTGAAAGAGATATCACCAAGTTCTTTACCATCATTTGACAACTGTTTTCCTTGGATGATGAATCTGACTCTGTTGAGGTTTCCCCCATTTGCTGTCCAACCACAGCACTTTGAACGTCAGAATCAGATGACTCCTGTGATGCATGACCATTAGACTGGGCATGTGGTGCCACTTTTGGTAAACTAAGTCCATTCAGTGGGAATGAGGATGCTTGATTCATTTTGGCATTGTTCGACAAAGGAGACTTTGTAGATATGGTTTTATTTGGATGCAGGTCATCAATTCTCCTCACTGCTAGGCTCTGAAGTGATGTGCAAAACCTTCCATCCAATGAGGTAGTTTGAATTTTTTCTTTTAAACCCTGTGAAAAAGCATCCAGACATCTGTTTCCAGATTTATTAGCAAAGCTTTCTTTTCCAATATCAGCAACCGACCTCTTAGGGGCAGAACTTCTGTTCCGGATGTAAAACAAAATATAAGCCTTCTGTGCTAAAACAACCTTCTCACTTACTTGTGAAACCTGCACATTTAGCATCAAAATAGAATAAAAGAGTCACCCTCAAGACAACCAAGTATTTGGTGAAAGGAATCCCATTATTGTTTTATGGAAGAGACAGTGGAGATTCCAAGCAAAATTACTCTGATGGAGGGTTTCAGAATTTTATCTAGTTACTTCTAGAGACTTGCCTTAGATTGCATCACATTAAAGATCATGAGAGCTTTAACAAAGAATTATAGTAAAAATATACAATCATCCACCTGATTGTCATTGAGAAAATGCCACATGCCACTTGAGGTGCGGACATAACAATAATAATGGCCAGAATGCGTACTCCAACCAGCATGAACCAGAACTCCATAAAGTGTATACACTGAATTCCCTTCTTGTTGATCACTGATAAATGGTTTTAGGTCCAAAGTGGGTTCAAAACTCACTTTTCTGTCGATTTTTTGACCAGAGATGACAGAGCCAAATCGTTTTAGATGAATTGCAAGAACATATGGGGCTTTGTTCACTGTTAGCTGTTTCAGAGCCCTGACTTTCTGTTTGCAGTGATGGCATTGATATTGTTTTTCCCCACCATCTAACTGCTCCACAGCAGTAAAATGTGAAAGAGCCTTGCATAAAGAATCAGCTTTTGTAATTTCTAGACTAAGGTCCAAGAAAGGATCAAACTTATTTGATGAATAAGAGCATTGTGTGCACTTGACCTGCCAATGCAAACATCCTACAATGAGAAACCAAAATACTGATAACCTGCTATACTCATTTTTCAATAATCACAGATGCTCCACCTGGCTTCTGAGACGACCACCAAAAATTTTGTACACCAGACTCTTCTCATAAGCACTAGATGATTCAACTTGCACCCCAAAGGGTAAGCAGCATTTATGAATTGACTCCAGCAGGTTAACCATGTACTCATGAGCATCTTCTTGCCTAGCATTTCGAAAATTTCTAGATATGCCTGTCTTATGTCAAGGAATTCAACTTCAAAAATAGATGAAAATGTATGGAAATATCAAAAAGTGAAAATAAAACAGAAAGCATAAAAGAATGGATCTAACAGCTATTACAGCTAGATTAGATATAAAAACCGTAACCGAAATTATTTTCAACATGTAAAAGAACCAAATAAGGATACATCTCAAGTTCTTTACCAAATGAAAAGGTGACAAAATTTTTCCTGATGACTGTAGAGCAGACATAACATGATTTTGGAGAGCACATAGTGCACAAAAACCTGGTATATGACCTTCATAAGAAAAAAAAACTATTAAAAAATAAGAAAAACCACAGAATCTGGTAAAGCTGGAAATGTGTACTAAATAAAATAGAGAGAGTAAACATAGATACATGTTGTAAGAGTAAAGAAGTAAATTAATTTGTAATTGTTGACGTGTCTTATTCACTTGAATATCTAACGATTCTGGACAATACTAAAGAAGGGTATTTGACGTGATTTGCTGGATATGCAATCAAATTGCATAAAATCAAGATCATTGAATAACCACAATTTTTTAAAATCCTACTTAAAACACAAAAGAGAAGAAAAAGGAGGAACTGGGAAAGAGACTATATAACAAGTGATTCTCAACTAAATCATTTTACATGTAATCCAGTCCATTAATCATCTCTATTTTCATACTTTTTATGGGAGCTAGGAAGTGCCATAGCTTCAAGCACCATTTGATGTCATGATGTCCATGCACATTACCGTGATTTTTCCTAATGCTTATTTTGTTTAGCTTTGGTAATCAAATGGTGTCTATTGATGGTTATTATTTTACTTTTTCTAGTTACTTCTATATGTTACTAAATATTTAACTTATTCTTGTTATGATTGCTGTTATTATCAACTTTGTTATTGTTAATTTTAGAAAATTATGCATCAATTCATTTGTGGACAAATATTTCATAAACATATAAAATTAATTAAAATATATACAATAAATTAATTCAATATTTTTCATTACCACCTAAATGGCACCTAGGTGCCTACTATACCACCATAGCAGCATGGTGACACAAAATGAATGTTATATTTATGTGAGGAATTTCTTATGCATTAACTTCTAGGGTGAGTAGAACAATAGTCTAATCATCCAGTGGCAAGAAGAGAAAAAAAAGGTGTTATCTAAAAGGGTCCTCATCAATGGTGATCCCTGGAAATACGAACCTCAAACTATCCATTGTTCAAAATATATCAGAAAACTGTGCTTGATATGAAGAACTCCCATGTTAGGTTAAGGATAGTGCTTCTTCATGGTAATAATTAAATTCTACACGATCAGAAAGATGTTTGTTATCATGTAATATGTTATCAATTGCAAATAGATGATACCACACATTCTCCAACATTCATTCAAAGGCAACAGCATCAAAAAAAACAAGAATTTTCTATCTTTAGCATGAATTTTACATGTAACCAAATCCAACTCTTAATGCATAATAATAATCCAACTGTCACAAAGATAAAGAACAAAGAGGTTCACAAACAAACACGAAAAGAAGTTCTTACAAGAAGATTTATGTTTCCCACTTTGCAAGTATGCAGCAAATGGCTCGGTGTAAGTAAGACACTGGAGAACAGAATTTAAAAAGCACGTGTTTCCAAGATTAGCTAAACCAGCACCCTGCAATATACAGAAATATCTGTGTCCCATAGAATCACAACAGATATAGTCCACATGGATATAGGAAAACTTAAAACCAAGAAACAGAGATGATGCTATTGGTAAAAAATGCCATCCTAAGTGAGTGCGAGGAAACATTTTAAATCATTGGCTAATGAAACCCACTTGAAGTATCAAATGAGCTCAAAGGGTAAAAGCATCCAAGGACGACGATCAGGACTCACGATTCTCCGGAAGGTAATGCTAAAACCGATCTCCGGATCCAACCCGTGCTCATCAGATCTCTTCCCGGCCTTCTCTCCCACGACCCCTGGCCGCGGCAGCTTCCCACTTCCTATCCCGGCCACGGGCATGTGCTCTTCGTTGCTAGGGTTGAGAGTCTCAATCCGGAAACCCTCGTTCCCACCAAAGTCCACCCCCAACTTCCTCGCTGGATGAAACTCAATCCTCCTACGGAACAGCACCTCCGCCGGCAACACCGTGACCGACCCAAGAGCCGTGCCGCTTACTGGCACCGTCTTCTTCTCCGTTGTGGTCGCCGAACAGTGATCGATCTCCGCCATCGGGTGAATTGCAGCAATACTGGATCGCGGGAACGAGATGGCTCGAGGCGGCGCGGGGGCAAAGCGTAGGGTGGTGCTTCTGGTGTTTCTCTCTCTAAGATTATGGGGTTTGAGCTGTCGCACATGACAGGATACGGACGATTCGACGATTCGGGAGCCAAGAGAGAGACGAGGGTTTGGCTGTGCGACATTGGCACATAAACCCTATAACCCTCCCTTTTCCGGGGTTGCCCGATGGATTGAATACTGACCGTTGGATTTCGATTTGGCGGGAGACGGTGGGGATCCGACTCGGGGATTTGACGTGGACCCGAGTGGCGACGGACCACCGAACTACACTGCGACGCTTCCATCCTGATGTACTCTTAATTTGGACTAAAGAAATTTCTGACAGATAATACAAAATTAGTTGATTGATATTTAAATTATCATTTACTTTTTATTATTTTTAATTTTTAAAATTTATCAATTTCTTGTCACATATACACATATTTTTTCGAAAATTAATTTCTCATCATTTCTATCATTTCCATTTTTATCAAGAATTAAATTTTCATTGATTCTTTTCTAGTCATTTTTGTGCACAAATCCTTTTTAAAGAGGGTTTGTGCTAATGAAATTAGGAAGAATTTAATTAGAAAAAATTTAATTTCGTCTAATTTAAGCATTTATGGATTCTTAATTCAATTTCATGCATAATTCATTTAAAAAGAAGTTTAAAATTTAATTTCAACCTCCTCCTTTGTCAATTATGGAGAACATCTTTGCTCTCTCTTCTCTTACGGGTATCTTGCAGCATTTGCATTTTTCAAAATGTTTATTTTATGAATAGTTAAATTTTAAAATATATTGATTTTTTAAATAAAAAATAAATTTAATTTTATTCAATTTCATCATATGTTTAAGAAATTTTAAATTTTGTTTAATTCTTTGATATGCATAAACATCTCTGCATTGAATTCATTTAATTTTGACTAGAAAAATTTTATGAGATCATTTGTATACCTTACGTAAATATAAAAAAAATTATATTTAATTTAAAAAAAATTAAAAATATTCTAAATTTTTAATATTTCAATAATAAAAGAATTTCTAAATTTTCCTTTTCACTTACCTCTTTTCCAACAAAAAAATTAAATCATTCGATTTTCACCGCAAGATCGATGTCATCGTTTTTTTTTCCATCCATCAAAACAGACAGGAAAGAAAAATACATTCCATACACATGCATTTGCTCACGAAGTTCAGTGGAAAATAAAACCTATTTTCTTTTTGGTTCTCTTCTGATTGCACATTTTTATTCCCAGAAGTTTTCTTAAGGTCCTTTTTCGGTGGTTGTTGCAGTAATATAATCAAATTATACATATTATTTTGTCAAATTTACATTAACCATAAGAATATATAAAAAATCAACTTTTCTTTTGAAATTATTATTTTAAGATAATTTTATTATATTTATAAAATTTTAAACTTAAAATCATAAGTTTAATAATAAATCTTTTAACTATTAGATATTACTTTAATGATATATAAAAAATCAATTTTACTTTGCACATGTTTCCAAATTTTCGATCATATACCTCAATTGCTCCCTTCAACCCAAAAAGTCGTTTCCAGATTACCACAAGATCATCGTATTGCTCGTCTATCCATTTCCATCGTGTATTTATCTTATTAGAAAATATCTGTCATTTTTATCATTTTTTGTATGATTTAATAAAGTTATGTTCAATTATTGTTAACATTAAAAATTTAATATGTGAAACGCATATTGAATTTAATCAA